>LPNX010845998.1:2092-18562 GCA_001517045.1 Pseudotsuga menziesii
CTTGGAGGGATTCAAGGAAATACTATATTTTCGACATCTTATAAAAACCTACCTAAGATGACTTATGTGGTCAGCTCTTTCTTTTGAAAACACAGTTAATTCATCATGATATATTTCAATTATTTTGCCTATAATTTCTTTGAAGGCAAAATCCATGGCTCTTTGAAAGGTGGCACCCGCATTCAATAAGCCAAAAGGCATTCTTAGAAATTTATAAGTACCCCAAGGTGTGGTGAAAGTAGTCTTATGTTGATCTTCTTTATTTACCAACACCTGGTTATAACTGGAAAAGCCATCCAACACGGACATCATTCCTGATCCTGTTACTCTTTGAAGCAAATTTTCCATGTCGGGTAATGGGTAATTGTCTTTGAGGCATGATGTATTCAGATTTCTAAAATCTATACATATTCTAATTGACCCATTCTTCTTTCTAACAACAACTAAGTTGGAGCACCAAGATGAATGCCTTGTAGGTGCTATGATCCCTGCTGCTAGCATCTTCTGAAGTTCCTTCTGCACAATGGGGGCCAACTTAGGATTTATTCGCCTAATTTTTTGTCGAAAAGGTTTGGCCTCCTTAGCTTCTTCTGTGAGGGGAATAGTGTGTTGAAACACATCCTCCCTATAGGCTTTAAGCTCATCATAACTAAAGGCAAACACATCTCTATACTCTTTGATTAGGTTGATCAAGTTGTTCCTTTCCTTTTCTGAAGTGCCTTTTCCAATTTTTATTAACTTGGGATCCTTGTCAGTTCCTATGTTTATTTCCATATAATTCCCAGTTTTTATTTCTTCTTTTTGTTTTTTATGATGATCCTGACGGTCGAAAAGATTCTCAAAAGCTATAAGGCTACTCGAGATGTGATTCCTTTCATTATCCTCACACTCCTGATACTCTTTACCTTCCTGCTGATAACTGATTTTGCAACCTTCGAACTCTTGTAGATTGTGGATGAATCTCAAGAGTTGCTCATCATCTTTGAACACCTGCCAGTGGTCTATATTATGCGGAATTGAATGTCTGAAATTTATTTCCATTTTTCCATTCCCATTAATCATCTCATCTGATGGTTGGAGGGTGGATGCTACTACCGCCAATCTATCTGCTAACCCATTTATTTCCCTATGGACCTTTTGAATGTTAAGTGCACCAAACCATTCCATAGTGTCCCATGTGGCATTCCTATACTTCCTTAGTCTATCATTTTTACATTGATACTGATTCTTGATCTGGAGGACAACTAGATCTGAATCACCCTTTATGTTCAACATCTTTATCCCCATATCTTTAGCAGTTTCTAAACCTAGGATCAATGCCTCATATTCAGCTACATTGTTTGATGCTTCAAACTCTAACCTGAACACAAAATTGTAGATTTTATCTGAAGGAGAAATGATCATGATGCCAGCACCCTTTCCCGCTTTGGAATAAGCCCCGTCAAAGTACATTTTCCAAACTTCATCGATCTTTTCATTTTTAATGTTTTCCTTAATGGGGCCCATGAAATTTGACAAAATAGCATAGTTTCCAAAATTATCAGTGAAATGAACAAATTCATTTCCGGGCTTCTTACGGTTTTCTACATGTCGTTTCCTTAGCTTTTCTCTGTGGAGAATCACCCTAGTGTTCTCTGATGTAGGTATAGTAGCATATGTCCAATCCATTTGGATGTGCCCACCAAGAGTTGTGGCCCATTTTCTGGATAGCAACATACCCCAATTATCTGGGACATCTATTACCACCACATCCATCGTCATATCGATATCTGGATACTTAGCTAACTTGACCTGTAAATTTAATATTATCCCTACCACTTCAACTTCTCTTCCATCCATGGCACAAACATTGTGGTAGGGTCGGGTGACCCTTAGATTTAGCTGCTCCATTACTTTTCTAGTCATAACATTTGATGAAGCACCCGAATCTAACATACAGTTATGAATGAGAAGTTTATCAACTAAAAGGGAGACATAGAAAGGTGGGTGATCTTCTCTCCTCGGATCAACACTGTTGAGGACTATGGGCATATCTATAGGTTCGATAAGTTCAGCTTCAAATATAGCATTATTATTAGGAAGGGGATCCTCCTCTATAATTTTATGAGCTTCACTTTTGCTATCCTCTAAGGCTTTCAATAATTTTTCCTTTTGGCCTGGGATCTTAAGGACATCAGTTGCAAAAACATGAATTTTAGCATTACTTATCCATTCTCCCATATCAATATTTGACTTAAGGACAATAGGAGGATCTGGGAGGGAAGGAGTGGTTACCTTTTGCTTGTACTGTTTAAACGGTGATTGCTTTTCTCTCCTTTGATGCACAACTCCTTTGAACTTGGCATCCTTCTTTTCCTTGATTTCCTCGGGAGGAGGCATTGTACCATAAAAGTTAGACAGGAGATCCTTCTTGAAACCATAGTCCATGGCCTGCTGCCAATGCTGGTTTGATAGAGGGTAGGTTTGGCCTACCATGTACACATGATCAGACTCGCCTGATGTTGTTTCCTGATTACTGACCTCTTCCATCCCATGTTCTATAATCTAGTTTGCTATGTAGCAAGTACTTTCAGGGTGGAATTGCTCACAAGGTCTACACCATGGAATTACTTCTTCTACCAAGTTAGTTGAGTCTAACTGGTTTGGAATCCTAGGCTCTTTCTGAGGAAACTTCCTTTGATATACTTGATTCTGTTTTGGTTGAAAATTCCTAGGTCCATTATTTCTCTCCAATTTTGTTCTGAGGAAACTATTCTGTTCTGAATTTTATTCAATTGCTCAGATTCTGAGGAAACTATTCTGTTCTGAATTTTATTCAATTGCTCAGATTGGTTTGTCATGAATTTTTCTAACAGGCTAGTTACCTTTTCCATGGGATCTTTAGAGGTTTCCTTTTCCTCTAATTCAATGTCCTTTCCATTCTCTTTGTTGTACGAAGTGTTTCCCCTAGTGTAACTTGGAATGTTGGATTTGCCCGAAGATTGCATATTCCTTTCTATTTTTTCGGCAAGATCTTGGGCAGTTTTTAGATCGATCGGATCTTTATCCCTTAATTGGTATCTCAAATCACCAGTGAAAGATTCGATGTAGGATATCAAGATGGAGGCATCGCTTGGCTTAATGTCTCTAGGGAGGTCTGCAAACCACACACCCGAACTTAGTATTAAATTCATCCATGGTTTCATTTCTCCATCTTCTTTATATTATGAAGGGTGGCAAGCAAATGTATTGGTTCTTTATTTTCCCCCCATTTCTTCTTAAAACTTGCTAGGAATTCATTAAGGGTTTTATATGAATCATCACCAAGGTTTTCATACCATTCCGTGGCATCATCCTCTAAGGATAAAGCAAAGAGCTTCATTTTAATATCTTCATGGTTAGAGGCAACATTATCACAGTAACTGAATAGGTGCCTTTCAAACTTTCAGAGATGAGTCTTGGCAGTGGTAGCATTATTTCCCTTGAACTTGGGGAGCTTCTTGATAGCATCATTTGGAATGTTATGAGGAGCACCTGCTATTTGAGAAAAGTCAAGGGGTTTGTAAAAATCTGCCATTTCTTGAGATTGGAAAGTATGACTCTCTACAAATATGTGATGGATATCTGAGAGGGATTGGTCTCCTAAATCCTCAAGGTTTCTACGAGAATTCTGCCTATTCAATATTTCCCTAATAAACCTTTCGGGATCAGGGAGAGGATTAAATAGTTGTCGACGGTTTCTTCGGGTAGAAATTCTTGAAGGGATGTTTATAGACAGTGGAGTCGCCAGATGGATCGAGTTTTAATTTTTATGTTTTTTAAAGACTAGATCAATTAAATGTTTTTATCTTTTTAGTTGTTTAGAAAAAAGTTAAGCTAAGTCGTACTCGGGAATAAAAATATTTATCCCCAGCAACAGCGCCAAAAGGTGTTGCCACCTTTTCACACACCTGGATCACGTGGAAGAAATCTTCAAGCCACTCGGTGTGTCCTTGGGGGCAAGTCTCGAGTCAAGGCTGTCACCTTGTTCTTGACTCCTCCGTTTAGGCTCAACTCCTAACGGATCCAAGGGGGGTAGACCCTATTAAGTTACTAAGGATGATTACTTAGTGTGGTGATGTTTAACTGAATCAGTTACTTAGGACTTCGAATATTTTAGCTATAAACAATTAAAGATGACAAGATACGAAAATAACACACGAAAGCACAAAGCTGATAAACAATATATATATGAAGCAAAAATGACGAGTGCCTTAATAATGGAGTCAAATCAAAGAGATCAATGTGCTTGTATGTGTTTGGAGTGAATGTTTTGCGATTGCATCTTGGTATGTTTTAAGTTAAAATTGAAGTATGAATTGATTAAATTAGGCTAAAAGGGGGACTCCAGATATACCCGAGAGTACTTGGAGTATGTCCAAAACAAAACCTATACAGCTACCCACAAGGAATATGTGGGCTGAAATGGAGTCTCTGGGGCTATGTTTGTAATGCACCCGTTAGGGTGTGATAGAGATCGGCGCCCCGAGGTCACTTTTTAGTAGGTTCCCGTTTCCTTTGGGTATTTTACCACCGTAAAGGTTTGATCGAGGTGTTGGATTTTCACCTGATGGTTTGTTAGTTGGGGAAGGTGAGTCCTAATTATGCTAGTCACCCAAGTGCTTTTGATACAGCTTGATTGATCGGATGAACTGCAGCCAAGTGTAGAGCATACACACTGGAGTCTTGTAAATTTTAATAAGTTTTTAAGAGATGTGTTCTTGTTTAAAAGAAAAGCCTCCAAGAACCTATTTCGATCCAAGTGGATCTCAATCGGGGAATCGAGGAGGGGTTAATTTTAAAGCTACTGATAAACAAATGATAGAATAAATAAAACAACTACACAAATCTGGTTTTCTGATTAATCCTACCACGAATCTCTTTCCCCTTTCGGGTCACTCGGGGAATCGTGGGGTAATTATTATGATTACTTGTGAAAGTAAGATATGGAATATGGAATTAAAAACAAGATCAAATATACTACCCTGCAAATCAGATCAATTCTAGTAAAAGGAAATAAGCAGAAAATGGCAAAAATGGCACCAACGCGAATCTCGCTAGGGGGGATGGGGAATCAGCTCGAAAGAGCCTATTCCAAAGGAAATTTTATTTATTACTTGTTACAATATCAGATGAATGATATATTAGTCCTTCTTGGTCCTTATACAGGATGAAACAAATATCTTATAGTTTATACAAAAAATTTACAAATTATGTGACAAAAGAGAGACCCCTGGGGGGATTTGAGCGCTCCCAAAGCCACTTTGGACAGCAGATTCATTTCTTCTCTGTCAGACGTGCTAAATAACAGTGAGTGAATTAGAATAAAAAATTCCCAAAAGCACTTTAAGAGTACCTTTAGGTCAGCCTACTTTATCTCAAAAAATAATGAAATTAAACTAGCTAAACCGACGAAAAGGAACCAAGGAAAGCAAGCTTTCCTTGGGATCTTGACTTGCTGTTTGTGCAGCCAATTAAAATGCACTGATATTGCATAATATTGAAATTTATCGCAGTGAAAGGAAATCTAATGCATGTGATCTACAAGTTTTCTTTCAAATTCATGCAAAAAGGACCATTTCCCTACAACTAGATCTAGGATGCTTATGATACTTTTTTTTTAGTGCAAGATATAGGATGTGAGCTATGAAATATTAGATCTATGTATACTTTAATTTTATGAAACAGATCCAAATAAAATGACAGCTATAAACTGAAAAGGTAACCGGGTAAAGTGTTGATTTTGAGGGAGGAAGAAGAGGAGAAAAGTGATGGTTTCCTTAAAGATCCGCATTAGAGATTTCAAGTGGAATGCCGAGGGACTATGCCTTTGAAATGTTTTGAAGAGAATGAAGAATCAAACTATATCAGCATCCTCTCCAAAGTATGAACCTGCAACTCAGCTGAAATCAAATAACTTGCCAAGAAACTTGTGAGATCCGATTAGTACATACAAATAGATTCAAGATAACATGCATATAAGCTTATAGTACATGCTAAATATAGATATCTAAACATGCATCAAAGGAGAGTGACAGTCAATAAAATTATTGAACAACACCTTTCCTATCAAGATTGTAATAAGCTAATTACCAATCTTAACCACAAATCTACAAGAAATTAGCAAAAAATGACCACAGATACAGGTTACCTCAGTAAAACAATGGAAATAATCATCCACACATATAATGGCACCACACTGTATTGCCTCAAAATCTTTTCTTTGTTTCAAATGCAGAAAAACAACAATACAATAGCAGCATCACCTCAATCCCAGCTCTAACTAGCTTGGAAGAGGGAGCCTCCAACAGGCTATATACAATTTGCAGGCCATCTAGCCCAAGGGGGGCGAAATTCCTCATGGAATCAAGTGAAATCAACTGATGGAGAGTTCATCAATGCAGAACCGAAGCTGGACTGAGCCTACTTGTCAACCGGGGGCCTGATCTGGCTGACACATCAACCCATACACTGACACATCGGCCCAAAACTCATCCAGATGAGCCAAAACGTGTTGAGGAGAGAGGGAGGGCGACATTCCCCATAAAGGATGCTCAAGATCAACTCTGGATCTGATTTGATCACCTCCTTCAGCCAAGGATTTGTCAGATCCATTCAATCTGCTTCAGATCTGACTGATTTCAATCAAATCGGCTGAGAATCCACTAATTTATTGATTTTGGATTTGCTCCATTATTCATCAATTTATTAATTAAAATAATCAATAATTGATTTTTGGGGCTTTCTGACTTGAGTGATGGAAAATCACTCAAAACTAGGAAATAGTGGGTCCATGGGTTTACATGGTGCTCCTAGCTTTAAAATGAGCACCTACATGACTGAAACTAATTATTTGGCCCACTTTTATTACAAAATCAAATTTTCCAATTAAACTATTGAAAAATAGCCTGAGTTTTGGAAAAATTAAAATTTAAAAAAAACACTGAAAAAACTAAAAAATTGAAAAACTGAAAAACACCTAGGGGGCTTAGACATGTTCATATGACTCAAAAATGATGTCTAGCATGTTTATACATTGACACATAGACTCTAATAACCTCAATAGGCCTAAATGCCAAGCCGACCACCCCAACTTTGGAGGTATGGAGTGAAAAACTCATAAATTATCAGTCGTTTATTCAACAACCAATAATAACCAAGCGAAAAAACACCCTAAGCTGATCGGATTGACAAATGAAGTCTAAGAGACCAAGTCTTTTACAGACACTATCATGCTAGAACATTTATTACGATTCCCCCATGGGGTATGAACATGTGATATGATACAACAAGCACTTCCCAGAAGTACTTCCAAGGGTCTTTTGAAGTCCGAACAAGTAACCCTGTCCGGTTCACCAGGCTCATTTGATAAAAACCACTAAGTACAACTTAGGTGGTAACACTACCAATCAACTATTGATAGATAGTGCAGTGCATGGGAGGTGTGATTTTTCCTTCTTCAAGGATGATCCCTGAAAGGAAAGGGAATGGTGTAGGCCTATAATCAGCCATGTTAAACTTGACTAATAGGTCTAAAATGTATTTTTACTGATTGACCATAATTCCATCATAATTTTGCTCAATTTCGAGCCTCATAAATTGTTTTAGAAGCCCCAAATCACTCATTTGAAAGGAATTGTGGAGAGCAGTTTTGATGGCTTAAATGGAGGCAACTGTGCTACCTGTGATCAGTAAGTCATCAAAATATAAAACAATGATTATTATATGACCATCATACTACTATAAATATGCATTTGGATCTGATCTACATCTCTTAAAGTTTTGCGAGAGAAGGAAGGCATCCATCTTGGAATACCACTCTCTTGGGGCCTGTTTTAACCCGTATAGTGACTTCTTTAGCTTGCAAACCAAAGATGGATCAGTGATGTATCCCTTAGGATGATTCATGTATATCTACTCATGAATATCTCCATGCAAAAAGGCTGACTTAACATCCATGTGATGCACTTCCCAGTGCTTGGATGCTGAAATTGCCAAAACAAGGCGGATGGAATCCATTTTTGCAACAAGTGCAAAGGTCTCATGGTAGTCCACTCTTTGGACCTGAGAGAAACCTTTTTATACTAGCCTTGCCTTATATTTTTAGGTTCTTCCATCAGCAGCAACCTTGGTCCGAAACACCCACTTGCATTGAACCAATTTCCTTCCCGGAGGAAGAGAAACTAGCTCCCAAGTAGTGTTTTTCTGAAGAGAATTCATCTCTTCATCCATGGAAACTTGCCATCTCGTATCCTTCCGAGCATGGTAGTAGGATTTTGGATCTGAATTAATCATCAAATAGAAATTTTTGGACAGAAAATTACCAGGAAAAGAGAGCACAATACCTGCTCTTTGGAAATCAGATCGGGTTCTCGTTGGATCATCTGTATTTCCAATGTTTTCTCCTACGGAGGAGAGTGTCTGTCAGGCCCATGTAGGAAGATAATTTTTCACTTCAGGTTCTGATTCAGCTTATGATGATTACTGCACTCTGATATTAGAAATCAAAGGATCCAAATCAGGGTCATCACCACCAATTTCATCATCTAAGTATTCAACAGAATAGGAAGGAAATTCAGCAGTTTTCTCCTTCACTAGTTCCACCTCCTAAAGAGGCTCATCGAACTTGAGACTTCTCTCAATGATGATATATTTTGTCTTGATATCTAGCAACTTGAACCCTTTAGATTCATCAAGATACTTTGTGGTTTCAAAGCCCTTCTTTTATCAAGCAAAATCTGGACCCATGCAGTGGACCCAAACACCCGTAGGTTCGACACATCCCACTTGTGTCCGAACTATGCTTCGAAAGGGGTCTTCCCCTTCACAGATGAGTGTGGAACCCTGTTCTAATTGTATGTTGCAGCATGCATGGCCTCATTCCACAAATTTGCAGCAAGATTCTTGGATTCCAACATACAGGTGGTCATCTCCTTGAGGGACCGATTCTTCCTTTCCGCTACTCCGTTCTGCTGTGGAGTGTAGGGAATTGAATGTTGGACCTAAATACCACTTTGGGAGAATATGTAAAGCAATGCATTACTGACATACTCCCCTCCATTATCATATCTCAAGGTATTTATCTTAATCCTAGAGGAATTTTCAATCAAGGCCTTCAATTCAGAAATTTTTTCACATACTTCTGATTTCTTTTTTAGAAAGAAAACCCATGTATACCTTGAAAAATAATCAATAAAAGTAAGGATATACCTTGATACATTCATGGATGTGATAGGCATCAAAACGCTGATATCAGAATGTATCAGCCCCAATATGCATGTAGCTCGGTTTGCCTTCCCCCGATCGAACTTGTGCTCAGGGTGTTTTCCAATCACACAGCGTTTGCAAATTCCCGTGGTTGCCTTGATGACCGGGAGGCCTTCAACCATGGGGTTTTTCTATAATTGCTGCAAATAATTGAAATTAATATGGCCAAACCTCTCATGCCACATCCTACTAACTTCATTTCCATGAGTTAGCAGAGCGGTGGGCTTTGCATCCGCAACAAAGTGAGAGAACTCATAGGCTTTTGCATCATGGTTTGCAAGGCCTTTAGCAATGAGTTTCCTCGATGCAATTTTTGTTATCTCAACATCATTTGGGATGAAAGAGACTCTCTTAGGCACTCCTATATGTGTCATCTGATAGACACTAAGGATATTTGATTCCAGAGACAGTACATACAAAACATTAGAGAAAAAACCATTTTCAAGATCTACAGTACCTTGTCCTTCTGAAATGATGGTGAAGTCATATCCCATGTGGATGGGGATGGATTTTCTGGTCTCCAAGGATGAAAGGAGTCTTGTTCAGCCATCATGTGGTTCAAAGCTCCAAATTCAATGAACAGTTCTTTGGACTTCGAAGTGCTTTCCATGAGGGCATGACCTTTTTCATGCTATGGTTCTCGATCTTGCTGATCTCTCCTTCAAAAGTTTTCCAGAAGATTGATGTGATTTCTCTCAAGGAGAGGGGTAGCTTCATCAAGCTTATTATTCATGTAGGCATGTTCAAGGTGGAATCCCTTCCCACAATAACAAGACTTGACTTTTTCCTTGCCATGGTGCCCTTTTCCTTTGTTCTTCCTTGAGCCGGAAGACTCGTCATGATGTTGATTTTCAACTCTAGGTTTAGGAGCATCAAATTTAGTTTTTGGATTCTTTTTTTACTTTCCTTTACCCTTTAGATCTTTGGGCCCCAAGACATGAAGCGCTTGATCATGGGAATATCTGATGATCCCCATCTGGACAAGCTTGTCATGTTCACATGTTAGGGACTCAATGAATGCATTGAGTGTAGGCCTCTTCCATCAAGGGGTTGTGAGATTCCCCGCACGGAATGTAGAAACAAAAACTTAATAATCAGCCCCAAGTTTGGAGAGTATGGCAAGGATGAACTAATCATACTCCTTCTCCAATTTGCATTGCTTCAAGAGTAAAATAGTATGCTTGAACTTTGTGAAGAAATCATTCAAAGTCTTGAAGTTGGAGGGTTGGAGAGACATGAGTTCATTTTTGAGCTGGTAAACCCTCAAGTCATCATGATTTTCGTATAGAGTCTCCAATTTGTCCCATATTTCTTTCGGAGTCTTCAATCCCGCAAGATGGAAGAGAAGGTCTCAGGAAATAGAGAGGCACAAGAAACCGAAGGCTTCATCCTTCTTGTTCAAGAATCTTGATTTTTATATGGCGAATCCAGGCTCATCTTCAGTGTCCATGGTGACTCTAAAAAGTTCTTTGGAGCATAGCTAAATCTACATATCACCTTTCCATGAGTGGAAATTGTATGGAGTCAAGAGATCTACTGAGGAGGACATCTGGATGTGCTGGAGCGAATGCTACAGGAATGAATGAATGAGCAATTTGAATCCTCAAGGAGGTCATTCGAATTGAATGAGTGAGTCTAGCTTAACTAACTGTAAGCCATGGTTCACACTTAGTTAACCACCGATCAAAACCGTAATTGACTCACCTAAACCCTAACTAAAGTTGGAGTGCAATAAATGACTGACTCTCAACTGAAAGAGATCAGACACATGTCATAGCAAGCCAACCATCAAGTGCTATCACTTCAATGACTTCAATGAACCCCGATGAGTTTAACTGAAGTTGAATTGAACATCAAAAGTTGGTGGAGGCGCCCCTGTTGACTCCAGTTCATTAATTAATCATTAAATAATCAATTAAATGAATGGAGGTGCCTTCACTGAGCTGTTTAACTGATTGTAACCACTAGTTAGCAATTAGGTGCATTAATATCACTCAGATCACCCCCAGAGTGCTCCAGTTAGCCTCCCCGAATGTAGGAGAAGGCTAAGTTAGCCTCCTTGACTAAAGGTAGGCGTGGATGTGATTGGATGATGTCAATTAATGTCAATTATACTTAGGATAGTGGTTTAACTAGGCCAAATTTACCAAAAAGAGTGTGTATGGTGGTAAATGTCTCCAACGCTGAGAACATATGAGCAAGTTCCATATGTGTTGACTAATCCTCTATCTCGTGTGATGTGTTGACTAATCCTCTATCTCATGTGAAGTTTGAACACTTTGAAGACAAGCTTGGTGTTTTCCATAAGGACTTTCCTTGAAAGGGGGAGTAGTATTTATACTATGGTATCCTGATCACAACAGATAACTTGATTGGGATTGATCATCCTTAGACTTGATCCCATAGTTATGAAAGGAAGCATCATATTAAATTTTGATCTTGATGGACATGATCCTGAAATTCCAAAAGGAAGAATCATCCAAGATGTTAGTAAGAGTGGAGTTTGTCTCGTGGTTCTGAAAGGAAGGATCATCCAATATGTTTGGACTAATCATCCTTAAACTTGATCCCATATTTCTGAAAGGAAGGATAGTCTTAAATGTTGTGAGTGGACTCAATCCCATAATTCCAAAAGGAAGGATCATCAAATATGTTGGGACTAATCATGCTTAGACTTGATCCTGTAATTCTGAAAGGAAGTATCGTAGTAAATGTTGTGAGTGGACTTGATACTGTAAATGAAAAAGGAAGTATCCTCTTACATGTTGTGAGTGGACTATATCCCATAATTCCATAAGGACGGATCATCCAAGATATTTGGACTAATCATCTTTATACTTGATCCCCTAATTCTAAAAGGAAGGATCATCTTGAATGTCGATCATGTTAGACTTGATCCCTTAATTTCGAAAGGAAGGATATTCTAATATGTTTGTGGACTTGATCATGTAATTCCAAAAGGAAGGATCATCTAGGATTCTAGTAATGGATTTGATCTCGTAATTCCAAAAGGAAGGATCATCCAAGATGTTAGTAGTGGACTTGACCCTGTAATTTTGAAAGGAAAGATTGTGTAGGATGTTAGTAGTGGAATTCATCCTGTAATTTCGAAAGGAAGGATTGTCCAAGATGTTAGTAGTGGATTTGATCCCATAATTCCTAAAGGAAGTATCGTTCAGGATGGTAGTAGTGGACTTGATCCCATAACTACGAAAGGAAGGATCATCCAGGATGTTAGTGGTGTACTTGATCTTGTAATTCATAAAGGAAGGATCGACTTATATATGTATGTGTTAGTTGCGATCAGTATTGGTAGCTCAACAAATAATTGACCCTCTAATTCCTAAAGGAATGATTATTTGAGTACCACAGATGTGCTGTCCATGATCTCATAATTCTGAAAGGAAAAATTATATTGTTTGGTTTTACAACTACCATAGATGATTTGTTACTCCATCCTTGAGCTATTAATGATGATGTGCTGTAATGTCTGTGAAATTTGGAAAAAAATAAGAAATTATTAGGCTAGTTAGATACTACCTGATCTGGACATTAACTTAACTTCTGTGGAATGTGTTGAACTTTGTTTTTGAAACCAAAATGTTGTAAGCTGCTCTTACCCTTTATAGGTGTTTTCCTAATGTGATTGTTAATGTGATTCTATATAATGTGTTTAAGTTTCTTTGTATGATTTACATGATTAAACTGCTCATTGGTTATTTCTTGTCATGCATGTGTGTGTATGTGTGTTTAGTTTATAGCTTACTCACTGGTTATAATTTTTTTTATGCGTTTATGAAAAGTCCTCACTTAACTTGTAATCGTCAAGGGGTGGAGTGGCAGGATTTGTATCCCTTATAGGGCCACTTGGAGAGGTAACTAGTTTTTACTTGACGTTATAGGGTTTACTTAGTTCATGTTCAACTACTGCAAATCTTCTTCATTTTTTGCAAGATCGTTAAGTGATGGAAACTTGCTATGACAGCTAAACAATGAAATGCTACCTATGCTAAACTATTTCATTTCTTTGGATGACGAAAGGACCACTCTCCTATCTTACCACTTCTTATTGCTATTGTTAGTGTTATTGTTTATGCATAGCTTGGTTTAATTATACCAACCTCTAATTGGTTATCAATATTATTATGGTTCTAATACCTTAAGAACTTGCTCATATACTTAGTTTTTATTTCACATAATTTGATTAATTTCATGCTTGTATGTGGAAGGCTTTAAGTCATAAGACTTAGCCACGATGTATTAAGGTTTATATACCATATATTATATGTATAATGGGTCATTCATGGTATATTCCATATGCCATGAATCTTGTCTTATCCTAATCCAACGATGCCAACGATGGGGATTATAATGCACAAGGAATTTCAATTACATTTGTGGATATGAAACTATAGGCATGTGGATAAAATTCGACGTTGGTGGTGGACAAGGTGGGGGAGTAAATGCGCCTTGGGATATTGTGATCTCAATACCGAAGCTTGGTCTATCGTGGATGAACGAGTCACTTGTCTCTATGATGGTTACGCTATATTCGACCCTATGGTTGTTGTCTCTGTGTGAGGTTTGGCTCATATTTACACCTGGGAAAGGTATTCTCTCCATTTGGGTTTGCAGAATTATTACTTTTTGTTTGGGTTGGAGAATTGGTATACTTCTAACATTTATTTGTCCCTTGTTTGCAGGTGGCAGATCTTCCATTGTGCGGGTCGTGTGTCTCTTAGGTTGCCGACGCATACCCTTAACGGGTAATCCTTGTATAAACAATCCTAAACTAGTTATCTCTATGTATGGGTGTTTTCATAGAGATATGAGCTCGACATTGGTAATGATGATTGAATGAATATTTTAAGGGTTTCGACTGTACAAAGTTTTGTTTGTATTTAAAGCATCGAGATATGTGTATGTAGTATTGGGGTTTTTATTGTGTTTTTAAGTTTGATGCCTTCAATCCATAACTATTATGAATCTGCTCTGTAATATAATACTAGGTTGGTATCTTAAGCGTATGATTTTTTTGGTTAATGAAGACTCTTTGTTTATGGTGGCTATACCATTGCTTGCAATGGTGCCTCTGTTTGAAATCACGACTGTGTAATTTTTCCTTTTAATTTATAGTGGGTATAAATGTATGCATTCATAGTTGGGTATTAGTGGTGGATACTGTTACTTAGCTTGGAAAGGTTACGAATCTGTATACTTTGTTGTTTGTATTTTAAATTCTTGTTTTGGGTATTTTTAAAAGAGTGGTTTTAGCATATAGTCATGCCATTGCTGGCAATGGCACTCTTGCCCATTAGAGACTGTGCAATATAATGGTGAATATGATGTATTTTGTATATCTATGATTTAAATTTGGGGATCGTCGTGAGCCTTGGTTTAACCTCATGATGTGGATGTCGTAGCCGTGATAGCGTAGATGGTGGTTATTTTATTTTGGTTGATGTTAATGGGTTTTATTTTCTTCTCGGCCATGAGCCTCGAAGTGATTAAAGTGTATATATTGGTTTGTATTACTATGTGGAAATGTTGACATGAAATGATTTGGTTTCATGATTTATCCTTCTTTCAATTAAATGTTGTTAGCATACATTATGTGGAACATTTGTATGCTCTTACAACGTGGAAATAGTCGTTGCAAGCGA
Organism: Pseudotsuga menziesii; assembly: GCA_001517045.1. Lineage (NCBI taxonomy): Eukaryota > Viridiplantae > Streptophyta > Pinopsida > Pinales > Pinaceae > Pseudotsuga > Pseudotsuga menziesii. The sequence goes on from LPNX010845998.1 coordinate 17,041, forward strand.
ACCCTATAGGATTCGATGCATGTCTAAGTGTTGATGTAACCCTGGTTTGTAAGTCATGATCCCACATGAGTCGATCCTAGGCTGCATGGATTTTAAATGATGGGTGTGTGTATTTTGTAATGGCATGAATGCCGATAGGATTCGATCCTATAAATTCTTAATGGATATGATTTTGATAATGCATTTTCTCATTTAATTTTATGTTTTATTCCTTATGTTAAAGGTATATGATATGGTTTATAAATGATGCTAAAGTCGTGCCTACAGACCTTAGAGGTATCGTTAGCTTGGAATTCGATGTTGTTGTTTATAAAATGGAAATGATTACTTTGTAGTTTGTTTACTAGGTTTTATAGATAGGTTGACTCTGTTTTATTTTGTGTTTATATGTATTTATTCAATTCTAAGTTTTATCAGTTATAATTAAGATATAATTTTATGTACAAATTGTAGGCTAAGGCTATAGATAATAGTTTTGCTTATTTTAGATAATACAGGCCTGTTGGCAATATCAAATATTCCAGCAGAGATAAGATATAGGTTTTGTTCTTAAGTAGTTCTAGGTTTTGAACTTGAAATAATAAACAGGAACAAAATTGTAGAAATGAATAGAAACCATACCCTCCTATAGATAACACTAAAGGTTCTTAATCCATCATGAATAAAATATATTAGAATAGCCTAGTTGAATAGAAAAATATAAGCTAACCTTCGATAAAATAAATAGATCTGCCAATAAACAATGAGTTTATCTTGTAAGTGAAGAAAGAAGTAATGCTAAAAGTATAACCTATCTTATAGCAGACAAATCCTAAATATCCATTCAACATTCAATCTCCTCTTTTAATAAGGAAAGTTGTGTAGTTTACAATGGAAAAATCAAGAATCTCATACCTACAAGATGAAGTTGTTTCAATGGCTGAAAATCCTGTACACTCAAATACCCAACATTAACAAATTTATAGAAAAATATGACCTTTGTTCAGATAACTGAATAACTTGAGAACTACCACGTTCCTTCCAACCATGACTTGAAACCATTCCTGGTTTCAATCTGGATCCCCTGGGGCTGGTTCCAACATGCAAGTAGCTTAGAGATCCTGAGGTAAGGATTCCCTATCTGGGCTATCAGGTTCTGTATTAGTTCTCCTTTTTCCTCTTAGGAAAAATTTTCTCCAAGAAATCTCTTGAGAATATTCACATAGAATTATGGAATAATCAAAATATATCTAAAAGCCTCTCTTTGGCTTGGGTTTTCATAGGAATATTTTTCCGTCAAAGGGGCAGTTAAATCAAGAATCATTTGATTTCTTGAAATAACCCTTTTTATTTAATTTAGGTAATTTCAATATTTAGCTTAGGAACTTTTGAATGGTTCCTACATTCACTCTTGTAGGTATTTTAATATTTAATTATCATTAGTAAAAATAATAACATATGGAACCTTTATTTATTATTTATAGCTATTAGTATTATTAATATGCTTACTCTTTATACATATCTTGTATAAATTATACACTTA
>LPNX010845998.1:18866-28866 GCA_001517045.1 Pseudotsuga menziesii
TAGTTGTTAGGTCAACTAGGTTAGGAAACTCTAAACCTCCTTGCATGTTGGATTCCCTCATATAACATGGTAGTTCTTCAGTACTTAATAAGATACAGAAATTCAAAATTTCATTTAATCACTTAAAAATAAGTAAGATGAGATCAATGTTTTATCCAAGTCATTTTCACTTAACATATTAATTATTTTTAGTAACTCCTAGCACTTATCCAGAGCCCATACTCAACGCTAAAAAGCATGGAGTTACAAACATAGTGCAATTCTAGATCTCCTCAGTCAACAATAATGCTAGGATGTACTCGTAGGATACACCTAGAGATACAATGGCCAAGGATTTGATGTTGCAGAGCTTATGCTCCACATCAACTTGGAAGGCTTCACGGCTTATTCCCAACACTTCCAATTTTATCTTTTCATGTTCTTAAGAGATTCATGCTCAACACAAATTTTTTCATAACTGATGTGTTCCAGAGCTTCTCGCTCAACGCAAATATAAACACTCATGTGATCTAGAGATTCTCGCTCAACACAAACATCAAATACCCATGTGCTTCAGATCTCCTCACTCAACACAAAACATATCATCAATTATGTGCTTTAGTGCCCACGTACAACACATGAAATCATATATAAAACATATGCAAATGGATTACACCCACTATATCAAACAAATCATCATGTTCATGTGCAGTGGGGTGTAAGACCCAATATACCAATTAAAACATCAAAGTAACATCATAAGCAATGGGGATTATGCAAATAAGTGTTAGGTCAAAGTTTGGGATATTACATCCCTCCTTGTTTAGAACAACACCATCCCTAGTGTTCTAGGGACTCGAAATTAAATCATGAAGCAAGTCGAGGTAAGCCTTTCTGATGGTGGCTTCATTCTCCCAAGTAGCCTCATGGGCCTCGAAGTGCTTCCATTGCACTTTCAACTGGACTAAGGTGTGCTTCTTGAGCTGCACCTATCTATTGTCCAATATATAAATGGGTTCAAGTGAAAACTCCCCTTCAGGTTCAACCTTTAATAAGGACGAATCAATCACATGTTTAGTATCATAAACATATTTCTTTAATAAAGATGCATGGAAAACATTATGGACTCTTATGTGAGAAGGAAAATATAGTTCATATGCCACTGGCACTTGCTTCCCTGGTATCTCAAAGGGTCCACAAAATCTAGCTGCTAACTTACCACACCTCCCCAAGCTCAACGAGCTTCATTTTTCTTTTACTTTCAAGTAAACATGGTCACCTATCTGATAATATTTATCTTTTATTTTCTTATCTGTGTAACTTTTCTAGCGGTCTTGTGCTTCTTTAAGGTTTAGTTGGGCCTTGGTAACTAATTGTTCCAAGTCTTTTAGTAATTAAGGCCCTAACATGAGTCGATCCACCGGGCTATCGCAAGTAACCAGTGCTCTACACTTCTATCCATAGAGTACCTCAAAGGGACTCATCTTGGCGGAAGTATGGTATTTGTTGTTATATGAAAACTATGCAAGATGCAGGTAATATTCCCACTTGGTGGGGTTGTTCATGACATACATCCTAATCATGTCCTCTACAATATGGTTTACCCATTCTCTCTTCGCGTCTGTCTGCAAGTGGTAAGCAGTACGAAAGTTCAACTGCGTCTCTAAACCGGAGAATAAGGATCTCAAAAAGTTCCTTGTAAACTTAGTATCTGTATCTGAGATGATTGCCTTAGGGATCTCATGCAATCTAAATATATCCTTAAAGAAGATTCCAACAATGTGTACTACCTTGTAGGTCAAATTCATTGTAATGAAGAGTGTTGATTTTGACAATTTGTCAACTACTACAAAGATAGAATCATTTTTCTTCTTACTCTTTGGTAGACCCGTGATAAAATCCATACTAATGACCTCCCACTTCCAGTCTGGAATGGGTAATGGCTGCAGCAACCACGAGGGATGTTGGTGCTCAGATTTGACCAACTGACATTCTTGACATTTTGAGATAAACAACATTATTTCGAACTTTAACTTAGGCTAGAAAAAGTGTTTATTTACTGCGGATATCATCTTTTGATATCCCGGATTCCTTGAGTAAGGTATCCAATGAAATTCCATGAGGATGCTGGACCTAATGTCCCCTCCTTCTTGAACGTACAATCTCTCTTTGGACCATGGCAATCCTGTTTCGTCTACCTTGTACTCTTGTATTTGTTGAAACAATATTTCCTCTTGGACATTCTTGAGGATATCAACATAGAAAGGGTCAACTTTGTTGGTTGTTCTAATCCTCTCATGTAAATCCGAATCGGTTTGACTTAGAGCCACCTCATATATCATATGAGATCATTGGCTGAAAGCATCAACAATTTTGTTCTCTTTTCCCTATATATGATTTAGCTCGAAATGGTACTCGCTGAGGAAATCCAACCATCTAGCTTTCCTGACATTTAGATCTGGTTCTTCAAATAAATACTTCAGGCTCATATTATCTGTTTTCAGAAGGAATTTCTTTTGCCCGAGGTAGTTCCTCCACATCTTCAAGGCGTGGATGATGGCTGCTAACTCAAGATCATGGGTGGGGTAGTTATTCTCGTGTTCTTTTAAATTCTGTGATTCATAAAATATTGTGTAATCGTTCTGCAAAAGGACTCCTTCGATCCCTTTCTTGCTTCCATCTGTGAAAATAATGAAATCCCCATTGGGATCTGCAATTCGTAGTATCGGTGCAGTCCACAAAAGTTGTTTAAGCTTATGAAAACTTTCCTCACACTTGGTTTTCCATAAGAACTTGTTCCCCTCCTTTTGCAAAGTGGTCATGGGACAATCTATCCTCAAGAAGATCTCAATGAAATTCTGGCAATAACTGGATAATCCCAAAAAGGATCTAATGTTGGTGACACTAGTCGGGGTAGGCCAATCCTATATGGCTTTAATATTTTCCTGGTCCACAACTATCCCCTTCTTGGAGATGATGTGACCCAAGAACTGTATCTATGGTTTGTAAAAATCACATTTACTAAACTTGGTGTAGAGCTGGTGTTCCCGTAAGACTTGTAGCACTATGTAGAGGTATTCCTCGTGTTCCTATTTACTCTTAGAGTAAACTAGGATGTAGTCTAGAAAGACCAAAACAAATTTATCCACGTATCTATTGAATATATTGTTCATCATACACATAAAGTTCGTAGGTGCATTGGTCAACCCGAATGGCACTGCTACAAACTCGTAATGGTTATACCTCGTACGAAATTCGGTTTTGTGAATATCCTCATCGGGAATCTGTTCCTGATGGTAACTAGATCGTAGCTCAATCTTCAAAAATATCTTGGCTCCTCCTACTTGATCAAACAAGTCATCGATCCTAGGGAGTGGGTGTTGATTATTTATGGTCATTTTGTTAAGTTGACCATAATTGATGCACATACACATCATACCATCCTTCTTCTTTATGAAAAGTATCAGTGCTCCCCAAGGGGACACACTAGCTCGAATATATCCCTTCTCAATCAAATCCTACAACTGCAGTTTGAGTTCCACCAACTCTGGTGCGCTCATGCGGTAAGGGGATTTTGAAGCTGGAACTAATCCTTGGGTTAATTCTATGGAAAAATCTAAGTCTTGTTTCGGTGGTAATCGTGGGATCTCCTTAGGAAATATGTATTTGAAGTCTACGAGAACTGGAAATTCCTTGATGTGCTCTTCTCTTTTAGATTCTATGTCTTGGATGTTTACTGCAAAAAGTTTGCAGCCTTTCCTAATGCACTTCTTTGCTTGTAAAGCGAATATCTTCCTTACGAAAACTTTCTTAGGTATGTCTTGAATCTTTACTAGATTCCCTTGGCTATTTGCACACAAGATTGACTTGTGTAAGCAATCGAGCATGACATGGTGTTTTTCCAACCAGCTCATGCCAATAAGTATATCATACGATCCTATGGGTAAGATGTTTAGGTTTATTCTAGTAGGAAAACCATTCAGGTTTACCTCACAATCTTTAACAATTTTAGAAACCTTTCGTTTTGTACCCGTGGCTAATTGTACCAACGCGATTTTATCATGTTTAACTTTATTTAGTTTACATACATCAATAGTTTTAGGAGATACATAGCTCCAGCAAGCATCAAGGTCAATCAATATTGAAATAGAAGTGTTAGAAACCTTACCTTCTATCTCAACCATGGTAGCATGATGGTCTTCCTATCGACCATCCAAGGCTGCATAAATCCATGGTGTTCCCGCTATGTCCTCTATTGTTGGTTCTTCTTGTAAGTTGTGCAAGACACCATTGGTCTTGTTCTTACAGTCTTAGGCATAATGGGGCCCTTGGCATTTCCATCATGTGATTTGCAATAGGGAAACATTGTCTCCCCCATTTTCTATTGGTTTGTTAGCATTTGGTGTTGTACATATGGCTTTGTACCAGTTTTTTCAAAGTTCTTATTAGATGGAAGGTTGTTGTTATGTTTTCGGTAAGGTGGTGGGTTGAAACCCAGTTCACGGTTGTCCAAGAAGGTCATATACCTATGTCTGCTTCTGTTGATGTTCTCTTATCTCACTTTTCCATGCTCATAGAAAATCCTAGCTTTGTGTAGGGTGGTGTCCATTTTTTTGGGGATGTCAACTTCCATATTCTCCCGAATGTTGGAAGGAATACATCCTAAAAATTGTTTTATTTTCACTTTCTTGTCCTTTATGTAAGGTACATAATGTAACAGATCCAACTATATGTCAATACAAGTATCCATATTCATGGAACCCGTCCTTAATTCGTGAAATTCTTTCACCTTTCTGTTGAAGAACCTTTCGGACATGTATTTATCCTGAAAAAGATTTACAGAAATTACTCCATCTAATTTCTCTTAGCTCATTCTTCTTGGTATGCTTTAGGTTTTTCCAACATCTAACTTCTTTTCCATTTAAATTATAGATGGATAGATGGGCCTTCATCTCTCTAGAGTATTTATGTACTCATAAATAGTTGCTCATACATAGAAGCCATTCTTCAGCTTTTTCCCCTGTGTTCATCTCTCCTTCATAGATTGGGGATTTTATCTTTCTAAAATCTCCATGGAGATTGTCATCATCACCTTTTTAATTTTGTGTTCATCATCTGCACTGTTTCTTTTAATCCTGCAATTGCAAATTTTTAATATAGCAAAAAAATTATGTTAGTTAACAAAATTAAAAACATACTTTATTTTCTGCAATGAATGTCTGGTACACCCATTAGGTCTCTTAGTGTTGAAAGTAGGCATTGATACCACTTGTAATGTTCCGAAAATTTGAAAATAAATATATATATATATATATTATTAGGCTAGTTAGATACTACCTGATTTGGACATTAACTTTTATGTCAAAAGATTCCTATGACATTTTTGTGTCATGATAAATATTCAAGGATATGCCTTTTTTCATTCATTTTGCAATTTCCTTAACCTTTTACGTCACCCATTCCCTAGTTTCATTCTATTTCATTATACATCTAATCGTTCATTCTACAAAACTTTGTCCCAATTCCTAATCGAATCAGTCCTCTATTTATCCTTGTGTTGGATGATGGGGGGTTCCTTAATGCCTCCCTTTTAACATGTCTCTTTTCATTAACTTGAACTCATATTTCTTTTGGAATTAGATCTAGAGTTTTGGTAGTAACTTGGGGGTTGTGGTAATCAGTGGAAGCTTCCCTCACTATTGGGTAGTGGGAATGCATCAATGTATTCTATTCGATGAACTTATTAGGTGTTCAAGTTAAATAAACTCAATTCAAACCTATTAGAATGTACTAGGTACATTGAGGATCATTTTAATTATTGACGGGTTCCCTAATGTTGGTTAATGGTATGCATCAATGATCAATAATCAAATGATATCTTCCATGTTCGATAGACATAGATCCATTTTTTTCATTCATGGCTTTGATTTAAAGTTCGACATATATCCACCTTGTATTCTTACGGCTATGATCACTTGCTGAATGTAGATCCCTTGTGCTCATTTGTGGCCATGACCCTGCTATTTCTCACATGGATCCACTTTGTATTTTTTATGGCCATGATAGTTGCATTAGTTATACATATATGATGGATCCATATTGTATCTTTTTGGCGGTCATGTTCTATCATTTGTACATTGACATTATTCTCCTAGGGATAAGTTTGTCTAACATCCTTTTTCATTTTACGTACCTTTTTGAGACTAAGATTCTTTGTTCTTGAGGTTGTGTTGACTCCATGTCCATTTCCATTGATTGTTATAATATATTTTGGCCATCATCTTCCCTTCCGACCTCATACATCACATAGCATCTTCTATATCCAAAATATACACTTCTCCATCCATGACGAAACTTTCATCATGACATTTCAAATTTTGATTGACGCTCACACAAAATGACACTATGGATGGAAGAGCCTTGATGTGGTATTTGATTATATGACCTTAATCATTCACAAATTCCCTAGCACTTATAATCTCTTATTCTATGGCCTTAATCATTCAGATATTTTGTCGAACTTATAAGTTGTGTAACTAATTTTTGAGACAAAATCTCTCCTAATGACTCTCAACCATCTATTTAATCACTTCATGCTTCACTTTGCCATCATTTTTCACTAAAACATTGAAAATGATCCCTGCCTTTGGTTTGCAAGGGATTTAAATCCTTGTTTTCTTCTCTTTGCTATTTTTTTCCCCAAAAATTTCCAAAAATTATATAAAACCTTAAATTTGGGTTAGTTTGGTAACTACGCCATCAATTACAACCTCCTCTCATTCCATGAGATCTACCTCCACCTATTATAAAATAAAGGGAGGTAGACCATGAGAGGGGAATTTTGTACTAAGTATTGTTATTCTCAAGGAATTCAAATTCTATATCCCTTTGCTATATGTGCGCTATGTTTTGAAACCATTCACTTAGTTAGTTTTAAACCATTATACATTGGAGCTTTGATTAGGATACTTGGGGAAGACAAGTAGGATATCTAGAGTTAAGGTTTCACAAGGTTCCAAAGAAGAGATAGGTTAACATTTGTACTTGTTTCTACTATTTCAATAGAGATTTAACAATTTCACCTTCCCAAATCTTGAGTCGATTTCATGTTTGATATGGAAATTAGCACTATATATATTGAAAGTTTAATGTATATATTTATGTTCTTGTTCTTATTTCAATTTATCAGTAATATTTTCTATTGTCAAAAGTGTTTGATGAAGGTTGTCTCTATCAGTTTCACATGTCTAACCTTGGGAAAGTTGGACTAGATCTGAAGCAGAGGAAGGCGTATCTTTGATTGACCTATATAAACAAGGTGCATAGATTATTTGTCCTTGATATATTATAGTTAGATTCCTACTTGGTCTAAATGTGATCATATGCATGATTGTGAGTATATTTTTTCTATTGATAAGAGTATGATATACTAGTATCCTTCTACCTAGTATTTTGGTGACCTCACCCTAGTCATATGATAGTTTTTAGTAAAACAATCACCTCTAATTAGCCCTAGTTTTGTCTTTCTCATTAATTATACAAAACCCTCACCAAAGCTTAGGGTTTCATTTGCATAGCTTTTACTTCTCTCTCTCAATGGAAGATCCTAAGACCTAAATACCATTTTTAAAATTGTTGTACAAATAGGGATATGATCCCACTAAATCCCTCATGTTCTAACCTACGGATTCCTCCTCCACCTTTCAACAAAACACTACAACCTCCCCACCTAAGAAACGAGGACAGATGCACACAAACATCATTGATTGTTTAATACACAAACTTACATCATATTTCCAAACATGGCCAACCGTGACTAAAAACCAATTCCTTCTTCTTATATAAATCAATTAGAATGATTTGCTTAATCTTAGAGATAGTTTTACATAGCTTAAATGGATGTTTACACTGATTAAATGACACGACACTTTCCAACATCATTACCACATAGAAAACCTTGTATCAAGCCTTGTGAGGGATGTTTTATTATGTAGGATACCTATTTAACCTCGTGCTAAAATGGTTGTTGCTTCATGAATCCCTAAGGTAATCATCCAAGTAGTACATTGAACTCTTCATGAATCGCCATCTCCAATTTCACATAAAATATTTAGAAGAGGTACTTGTGCCTAATTTACTTATGATTTTATTACTATTTTTCTTAAATAAGTAGATCATTTTGAGAGAATTACCCATTGATGAAGCCTTTCTCCATGCCTTTTCATTGAAAAAAATATGAACAAAACCATAGCTTAAATTATCAATTTCAAACTTTTAATTCTAATTCAAACCTTAATACCACCCATTCTTGAAAACTTAAATACATCCCTAACTCCTTCACATTACTAATTCCCAAAAATTTCAAGTCCATACTCCCTCTAGCTCTACTTCTCATCCCAATACTCCGTGTCATCAACCTTAGTGCCACTACCACAAAATCCCAACTCATGACACTACAAAATATGGCTTCTTACAATGTGAAGTTCAATCCAAAGCCTTATTTTTCAATGAACATGCAATGACAGTCAATTTTCCATGGTTTATTCTTCCTCCTCTTCTTTTTCATCTCCTTTCCCAACCCAACTACACAAACCCCTCATTACGCTTGATGACCTAATCAAACATTCCCTTAGCACTATATCTACTATTCACTCACAATGGCCAAATGAAATACTAGCTTGCCACTCTAATTCTAGATAATAGAATATGATAGAACTTTATCTTTAAGACATTAGTAAACCATCTCCAAGTTCCTACCACCCCTCACACTTCACCTTTCCACCTTGGTTGGGTTCAACAACATGGTCCTTGTTTGTTGATCAAGAAATTTTGTTGATTTACTTTTTCCATTGGCCCTTTCTACAAGAATGGATATTCTGACTTATTCCTTTTGATTTTTTAAGCTTATTCCTACGTATCCCCTATCAATACAATGCAATCCCTAAACATTGATATCACCAACATTTATCATCTCATGAGATATGGTTGAACTTATTAAATCACTTCTACTTCCATTCCCTTCCTCAACTTCCAACATCTCACCGCACATTTTTTCACAAATGTATTTCCCCTACACTTCCATTTCACTCCACTTACCATGTAACCTATAGAAGACTTATCTAATTCTATCTTATATCCCACTTATCCTCCCTTGCACCCTTATCCCTCTAATTCTTTCAACAACTACACCACTAGAAAACACAAGCCAACCCTAGAAGCACACGAGAGCACTTATATGGAGCTTGACCTTTATCCTTAGTAGTCACATTACCATAGAGTTATTCCCTCCTTGTCATAGTACCATAGAGTTATTCCATCCTAACACATGAGAACCTTCACCTCGCTTGCCTCTTAGATATAGTTTTAGCACTTCTCATCTCCTCATTATCACCTCACATTCAACACCCTCTCTAGGTCAATGCTCCACTTCTCCGAAAACATTATATTGTAGGTTCCAAAATACGTCTTTTGTTCACATATACAACAATAAAGTGGACACGCATCAATTATTCATCATAGGGTGCAACACATATATACCTTTTTTATTCATAATAGGGTGCAACACATATATACTTATTTTAGTTCCACACATCCCTCCTTTTGAATAACTAAAAGAGAGTTTACTTTCAAGGACAACCCCTACACTAGTACTTTAAACTCATTAATTTTGTGCAATCAGATGCACCTTATAGTTTTTCCGATGCAACAAGCTATTGATCTCCCTCTTGATTTTCAGATATATGCGGGCTATAACACACCCGTTAGATTTTCATGGCTCTTTTGGAAATTTATCTCTATTGCATCCTTCTACATCCACTGTAGTATATGTATAATTCACTTGTATTCTATTTCTACTCCTTAATATAGAGCCATACTTGATGGCGATTTACATTGTTGTGTTTCACTAGGCTGATGATGTATCATAAATTTAGTTTCCTCTTCTAGAATGATAGAAACTACTTCCACTGCATATATCTACATTACAAGGGCTCACTGATATGTCCACACAAATCGTATTTTA
>LPNX010845998.1:30281-66918 GCA_001517045.1 Pseudotsuga menziesii
AATCCATAATACAATTATTGATGAATCATGAACTTTGAATTATAAACTGCATATTTTATAATTTTTATTAAACCACACAAATCTAAATGTATTACATAATATCTAGAGAATGCCACACACAAATACCAAATAGAGTAGATACTACTTAGTACTAAGTTTAGTATCTATAGTACTGCTAGATACAAAATGAAAATACTAAATAGCCACATGGAGGAATATCATAGCTCATCAATGGTACTAGCCACTATGAATCCTGCTCCTCCATGTCAAAATTAACATTACTATGGTAGCTCTTTCCTCTATCCTCCTCGTCCTCCTCCTCTATCCCCTTTTTGATAGAACACATGTCTAGAATTCGCAACAGGTTCCTACCACGTGTCTCACACATGTTAGAAAGTGTAGAGATTTTAGTTGGAAAATGTTCAAATTTTAGAACACAAAACTCTTGGTATCGAACACCTATCAAGGAAAGTGTCGTGTCTGACAGGTGGAATACTCAACATGGCCCTATTTGGAAGTGTCATGTTACTTGATGCAAAGTGATGGTTCAAAGTAAATACCCTCTTAGTAGTAAGATAAGATGGCCTAAAATTCTCGAATGAGATTTGATGAAATAATGTCCACAAAACATTTGAGAAGTACCCTCATGGGTTTAGCTTTTTGCTTAAACATAATTAAGTCTGGATAAACTGCTAAATCCTTAGCCTCGTTATTAGAAAGTGGACACAATCTGCAAGAGCTATCCATTGAGGTGGAGAGCATTTGCTGCAACACTCTTGATGACCATAGGATTTTGAGCAGCTAAAGATCCAACGATCATCAAGCTTGCTGCATCCGCATTAAATACTCTAGAGTTCAATGGATAGCTCTTGTCAACACATTCCCATAACCCACACCTTCCAACTTTTGAGAGTTAATTGAAAAAAGAATGTCTCATATTTCTTCCATTCATTTGGTTTTATTGGAGCAGTTGATGTGTAGACCCCACTGAAGAAACAATTGTGGCAACGATTTCCCATCATCTGACGTGGAATGGAAGATTGTACATGTTAAGGGAACGTCACTGAACGTTACAAAGGTACACAGTAGCGGTGGTATGGCGTACTACAGGGACCATGTGACTTGAACAAATAAAATATGGAGACCACATGTAGGGTTTTGATTCTTGTCCCAACCTTGAGAAAATAGTTTATTTTTATGTTGTTTGATATGTGAAACCCATGCATGCATGCGCTACGTGGCCTTTCATGCTATACAGTCGAATCTCGTTTAAAAAAATGAATACCTGTGTTTTTAGAAGAACGCGACTCACGACGCGACATTGCAAGGCCAGCAATGTGCAGAGGCAGTTTATATGAACGACAAAACATTGCATATTTAAAGTAGAACCTTTTAGGTCTTACCATCCATCTCTCGCTTTCCCGATTCGGTAGTGGGGACCTCCTTCACAATTCACTCCGACCAAAACCTGACTACTGTCATTTAAAAAAAATATGTACGTATAGGTTTCTCCGTGCGAAGATCTTTAGAACAACGCAGGTTTCACGTATCAAAAGTATTGCGGATTTTCCATTGATTAAATTCCAACTGTCAATCACAGAACGTACCATATTCAGAATGGTGGTCATTTGACCTAAACTGACTACTGTCACTTAAAAAAAATGCATCTTTCTCCGTGCGAAGACCTTTAAACTAATGCAGGTTTTACATATAAAAAAGCTTACGGATATGCCATTGACTTAAGTTTTTATAAATTTTATTTAAATTTTTTTAGAAATTTTATTTAAATTTTTTTAGAATTTTGTTTATTAGATGGATGTAGTTTGGTTGGTTGGGAGGAGTGATTATTTTTCTCTCTCCTTAGTTTTAATTATTGAAAGTAACATGGTGATTCAGGTGTCGGGGACAAAGTCGACTGAATGAATGAGTCGAACTCTGTTGTGGTGGAAGCATATAAAGAGACATAACAAAACAAGAAAACACACTAGGTCGACAAGAAATATACACACAAACAATATGCAAGAATTTGAACAAATTTATTACTTCTGCTCCATGAAAGATGTAGGAATCAGATGATGGTAAGAAAGATGTCTATATTACATAATGTACATGCTTATATAGAGGATGCTTAGATGTTTGGGTGACTAACTGCTACGTTCAGTTACAAAAGTTATAACGGTCAGAAGTTCAACCGTCGCAGAGCATGTTGATATGTTGCCGACTGCGAACTTGTCGACTGAACATGCCGAAGCGAACGTGTCAAAGGAGAACCTGTTGAGGTGAACCTATCGAACACAAACTTGTCGGATGGCAAGGCGAACCTGTCAAAGGTGAACTTGTCGGCTCCTGGTTGGATTATTCCTCCTTCCTTAAGAAATAATGGTCTCCATTGTGTATTCCTTCAGGTGAGGAAACTTGTCGGCAACTTCATTAGCAGAGTGCCATTTTCCTTGCATGGGGAGTTGCCCAACTTTAGCCACTTGAAACAAGGGAATGGAGTTCGTCCTTCTAAGGCGTATGCGCTGTCCCACAATGGTGTCATAAATAAGAGGTTCCTGAACATTTGGATGGATGTCTTCGAGTTCTGTTGTCTACAAATTGTTGTATTCCAACAATGGTGCATTGTATGGTTGAAGCAGATCTACATTGAAAACTGGATGTAGGCCAAGGCATGTAGGAATGTCGATCTAAAAAGTGTTTTCTCCAATCTTTTTAAAGATACTGTATCGACCATATCACAAAGGTTTCGTCTTTCTGTATGGACCAATGAAGCGCTCCTTCTATAGATGTAACCATACTTGATCCCCAATTTGGAAGGAATGAGGAATATGATGCTTGTCGTGTGGGGCCTTAGCTTTTGTATTTTCTCGTTGCAACATTTCCTGTGCTTGTTTCTGGATGTTGTAGATTTGATCTCTGAACTTCAATGCTTTCTCCACTTCTCATCCTTCAAAGTCGGTGTTGTTAGACTCTGTCGAGGAACTAATTAAGTCGATAGGCACTGAGGGTTGAAATTCGTAGCAGATCTCAAATGGACTCTTTCCTGTAGACCTGTGTTGAGCATGATTGTAGTTGTGTTATATGTATGGAAGGATGTAATCCCATGTTCGACGATGCTTGTGGTTGTACATGTAAAGCAATTGTACGACTAAACGATTTACAACTTTCAAACCTGTCCTTTTTTCTACAGATGAAAGGCTATCGACAAAGAAAGTATCGTGTTGAGTTATTGCCAGAGATTTTTCCAAAAGGTGCTGAGCAGTGTGTTGTGCTGTCATAGTCTTCTTACATGGTATGAGTATAGCCATATTGGAAAATCTGTTGACTACTACTAGTATCACGTCATGTTGATGTTTGGTAGTAGGATATCCCGTCAAGTAGTGCATAGAAATAGATTCCCATGGTTGACTAGGAACTGGAAGGGGTGTGTACAATCCTTGTCATCGCTTCAGCGGTTTAGCAATGTCACAAACCACACACGGTCGAATGTACTTGTTGACGTCATATTTAAGTGAAGGCGAGTAGAAATACTTTTGGAGGATAACATGTGTTTTTGCGATTCCAAAATGTCTTGCAGTCTTGCTGTAGTGCGTGTCCCATATGAACTTCTTTTGATGCTCATCGGTCGGTACAGAAAGCTGTCCATGTTTTTATAGAAAGGTGTCCTTTAGAAAGTAGTTGGTAGTCGACAACTTATTGGTTGGAAACTGTCGATATATTGTAGAAAAATTGCAGTCTACCGAATACAATTGTGGCCAAGTAGTGGTGCCATAACCCTCCATACTCATCACTGTAGAGAGTAGAGTAATGGGTGGTCTGTTGAGACAATTGGTTGTGGCATTGGATTTGTCTTTCTGATACTTAATTACCAACTCAAATTGTTGTAGGTAATTAATCCACTTGAGTTGTCAGGATGTCTGTAGTTTCGACTGAGTCAGAGCGAACTGCAAAGGCTTATGGTCAGTGAGAATGACCGTTTCCTTGCCAAGAATGTAATGTCTCCATTGCTTAAGAGCTTGCATAACGGGCTACTGTTATTTTTCATACGTCGAGTACCTTCTGACTATGTCCCTGAAATTCTCGGAATGAAACATGATTGGGTGACCTCACTAAGTGATCACTGTGCCGAGGGCATAGTCCGATGCGTCCATCTCAATCTCAAAAGGCTGATGCAAATTACGTAACACAAGTACTGGTGCAATACAAAGCTTGTTTTGACTTGTTCAAAAGCTTGTTGTTGTGTCGGTGTCCATTTGAAGATAGTTTTCGCATTTCCTTTCGTTAATTGATTCAAAGGCCATGCGATGTGACTTAAACCAAGTATGAATCGTCAATAGAAATTTGTCAAACCAAAAAAAATTCTTAGTTCATGAATGTTTTGAGGAATGGGCCAATTTTTTGAGGATCTTTACTTTTTCTTGGTCGACATGAATGCGTGCAGACTCAATTACATACCCCAAATATTTGATGCTCGTCAAAACGTGACTACTTTCATTTAAAACAAATATGTACGTATATGTTTCTCCGTGCGAAGATCTCCAGAATAATGTAGGTTTCACGTAAAAATAGCATTGCATATTTTCCATTGATTAAATTACAACTATCAATCACATAACGTAGATATTCAGAATGGTGTTGATTTGACCTAAACTAATTACTTTCACTTTAAAAAAGAATATCTTTCTCCTTGCAAAGACGTTTAAACTAATGCAAGTTTTACGTATCAAAAACCTTATGGATATGCCATTGACTAGATTACAACAATGAATCAGAGAACGTAGCTCCCGTGATATTAAGAATTGTGACAATTTGACATATAAAAAACGTTTTTCCCTTTAATAAACAACTAAGAATCAAACGATATTCAGCTACAATTCCCGATTAATACAAGTTGTATAAAAACTTTGTATGATAGTCATGTGAGACATGTGGCTTAAATTTAAGCTTTTGTTACACAGTTTCCTTTCTAAAGGATTATCGACATTTTTTTTATATTTAAATGCATATGCATGGATCACATGGAAGGAAAGGTCAAAAATTTATTACCGTTCTCATTTTTATTATTATTAAATATTATTTACAAAGTAGTGTTACATTGTTTTATTCTTAAAAATTAAATTAAGTTTTTATAAATTTTATTTAAATTTTTTTATAATTTTGTTTATTGGATGGATGTACTTTGGGTAGTTGGGAGGAATTATTGTTTTTCTCTCCACTTAGTTTTAATTCTTGTAAGTAACATGGTGATACGAGTCGTGCCCAGGTGCATGCTGGGGATAACAGTCAACTGAATGAGTTGATCTCTGTTGTGGAAGAAGCATATAAAGAGATACAACAAAGCAAGTAAACACACTAGGTCGACAAGAAATATACACACAGACAATATGCAAGAATTCAAACCAATTTATTACTTCTTCTCCATGAAAGATGGAGGAATCAGATGATGATCAGAAATATATCTATATTACATAATGTACATGCTTATATAGAGGATGCTGAGACGTTTGGGTGACTACCCGCTACGTTCAGCTACAGAAGTTATAACGATCAGAAGTTCAACCGTCGCAGAGCATGTTGAAATGTTGACAGCTCCAAACTTGTCGACTGAACATGTTGAGAAGAACTTGTCAAAGGTGAACCTGTCGAAGGAAAACTTGTCGGCTGGAAAGGGGAACCTGTCGAAGGCGAACTTATCGGCTCCTGGTTGGATCATTCCTCCTTCCTTAAGAAACAACAGTCTCCATTGTGTATTCCTTCAGGTGAGGAAACTTGTCGATGACTTCATTAGCAGAATGTCATTTTCCTTGCGCGGGGAGTTGTCCAACAATGGTGTCACAAAGAGGAGGTTCCTGAACATCTGGATGGATGTATTCAGGTTCTGTTGTCTACAAGTAGTTATGTTCCAACAATGGTGCATGGTAACGTCGAAGCAGATCTACATTGAAAACTAGATGTAGGTCAATGCATGTAGGAATGTCAAGCTAAAAAGCGTTTTCTCCAATCTATTTAAGGATACTGTATGGACCATATCACAAAGGTTTCATATTTCTGTACGGACTAGTGAAGCGCTCCTTCTTTAGATGTAACCATACCTAGTCCCCAATTTGGAAGGAATGAGGAATATGATGCTTATCGTGTCTGACCTTAGCTTTTCTATTTTCTCGTTGCAACATCTCCTGTGCTTTTTTTTGGATGTTGTAGATTTGATCTATGAACTTCAATTCTTTCTTCACTTCTTGTGCTTCGAAGTTGGTGTCGTTTGACTCTGTGTTGAGTACGATTGTAGCTGTGATGTATGTATGGAAGGTTGTCGTCCCATGTTTGACAATCCTTCTGGTTGTACATGTGAAGCAATTGTACGACTAAGTGATTTATAACTTCTATCTATCCATTTGTCTACGAATGGAAGGGTTGTCGACAAAGAAAGTATCGTGTCGAGCTGTTGCCAAATATTTTGCCAAAAGTTGCTAACAAATCTATCATCTCTGTCGGAAATAATGGTTGTTGGGAGGCCATAGTGTTTCCACACATGTTCAAAGAAGAGTTGAGCAGTTTGTTGTGTTGTAGTAGTCTTCTTGCATGGTATGATTATAACCATCTTGGAAAATTTGTCGACTAGTGCTAGTATCGACTACTACTAGTATCGCGTCATGCTGATGTTTGGTAGTAGGATATCCCGTAAAGTAGTCCATAGAAATAGATTCCATGGTTGACTAGGAACTAGAAGGGGTGTGTACAGTCCTTGTCGTTGATTTGGAAGTTTAGCAATGGAAAAAACCACACACAATCGAATGTACTTGTTGACATCATATTTAAGTGAAGGCCAGTAGAAATACCTTTGGAGAATAACAAGTGTTTTTGTGACTCCATAATGTCTTGTAGTCTTGTTGTCATGTGCATCCCAGATGATCTTTTGTCGATGCTCATCGGTCGGTACACAAAGATGTCCAAGCTTGTATAGCAAGGTGTCCTTTAGGAAGTAACCGGTAGTCAAAAACTTGTCGGTCTAAAGCTGTCAATAGATTGTAGAAAAATTGCAGTCTACCAAATACAATTGCGGCCAAGTAGTGGTGTCATAACCCTGCATACTTATCACTATAGAGAGTAGAGTAATGGGTGTTATGCTGAGACAATGGGCTATGGCATTGGCTTTGCCTTTTTGATACTTAATTACCAAATGAAATTGTTGTAGGTAATGAATCCACTTGAGTTGTCAGGTTGTCTGTAGTTTCAACTCAGTTGGAGCGAACTACAAAGGCTTATGGTAAGTGAGGATGGTTGTTTCCCTTCCAAGAATGTAGTGTCTCCATTTCTTCAGAGCTTGCACAATGGCATACGTTTCTTTTTCATACATCGAGTACCTTCTGACGCTGTTGCTAAAAGTCTCAGAATGAAATGCGACTCGGTGACCTGATTGAGTGATCACTACACCGATGGCATAGTACCATGCATCCGTCGCAATATCAAAGGGCTAATGCAAATCAGGTAACACAAGTAATTGTGTAGTACAAAGCTTGTTTTTTATTTGTTCAAAAGCTTGTTGTTGTGTCGGTGTCCATTCGAAGACATTTTTCCCATTTTCTTTCGTCAACTGATTCAAAGGCCATGCGATGTGACTGAATCCAAGTATGAATCGTCGATAGAAATTCTCCAAACCAAGAAAACTTCTTAGTTCATGAATGTTTTGAGGAATTGGCTAATCTTTGAGGATTTGTACTTTTTCTGGGTCGACATGAAATCTTGCCAAGTCAATTACATACCCCAAATACTTGATCATGGTCATCGCAAAAGAGCATTTTTCCATGTTCAGATATAGTCGATGTTGTTGGAGAGTGTCAAAAACTTGTCCAAGTTGTTTGACATGTTCTTCCCATGAGTGACTGAAAATCAAGATATTGTCTCAGATAGACAATGACACATTTTTCGATGAAAGGTCATAGAAGGTCATCCATATATCTCATGAAGGTTGCAGGTGCATTGGTTAAGCCGAAAGACATGACTAACCATTCGAACAATCCTTCCTTGTTTTTGAAAGTTGTTTTCCATACATTGGTGGACTTGATTGGAATCTAGTGGTATCTCGACTTCAGTTCGAGTTTTGTAAAGAACTTATCACCTTTCAGATTTCTCGAGGAGTTCATCAATCTGTGGAAGAGGGTATCTATTCTTCACTAAAATTTTGTTGAGATCCCGATAGTCGATGCACATGCACCAACTCCTCTCTTTCTTTGGAAGTAAGACGACTGGACTTCCACAAGGAGAGGAGATGGGGCAGATATGACCCTTGTCGATCAAATCCTAGATTTGTCTATGAATCTCTTAATTTTCAAGAATGGATCTTCTATAAATAGATGTGTTAGGTAATGAAGAAATAGGAACAAGTTCAATGGAGTGTTTTACTTGATAGTGCAAAGGTACTTCGTCTGGTGCTTGAAATATGTTATGGTATTATTCAAGAATGCTATCGATTTTTTGTTGTTGTCAAGAGTTGCATTTATCGGTAAGTTGACTCATTGTTGCATTCTTCCTTTGAGGCTTGACCATGATTAATGCAAACTTTTGAGCATAATTGATAAGCTTCTTTGTTTTCTTGGAAGATATCATAGCAACCGTTGATGTGTGTTGTCACTCTGGTATGCCATACCATTGGTTTTGGATTTTGACAATCACCTTTTGAGGCTATGACTAATAGGTACTGTGTTGATCCCATAGGTAGGGTTTACCAAATAGGGCGTCGACTATAGAAAGCAGTGCCACGTCACAGAGTACTTCATCTATAAAAAGGCTTAATGAAGTAGGCAAGTCATCATTATCGTGTGATCCTTAGTTCCCTCCCATCCTTCATCCAACTGATATTGTAATGCTGAGGATGTGGAGTGGTGACAAGAACTAATTTCTTTACAAGATCTTTAGAAACAAATTTTGTCTCTCTACAATTATCCACAATCAAATGTAATGGATTGTTCTGAACCCATATTCGTGTATGGAATAGGCACTCTCTTTCCTTGTCATTGACGATGGTTGAGGATATTGGAGTGGTTGAGGTCGAAGCCAAGAGAGTAGATGCATCTGGATCAGATTCTACCATGTTTCTATCGGACAAGTCGGATGTCGACAATTTTGCCAAAAATGTCTTCCAATCTTTTCATTCTAACGTATCATGCCAATGATGAACTGTGATAATCACACCATTTCTCGGTAGGTTTTTGTTTGTTGTGATCCCTCTTGTATTTATGAAATTTCTTATTTGGATGATTAGGATTTAGCAGAGTTTGCTGAGTCGAAGTACTCTTGAACTTGTCGGAGTCGGATAGCGACTTCTTATTGTATGTTCGACCTGTTGGCTTGTTTGTGAAACATATTTTACCTTTTTTTTAGCTTCAAGATTGCTGGAGTAATGGAATGCATCCGCAACCGTGCTGACAGTTAGAAAATCCATATCTTGGTGAATGTATAGGGATAAACCGCTGATGCACTTTAGGACAAGCAATTTATTTTCTTGTTGGATTCCAAGTCTAGCCATGAGTCGATAAAACTCATCGGTGTAACTCTATACGGACTGGTCTTTCCACTTCCTTAGTTGCTGCCACTTATTGTACTACTGTTCAACATACATGGGTGGATAGAACTCCTTTCGGACATATTTGACAAATTTTACCCATGTGTCGATGGGGTCTTCTTATTTTTCCATTTTTGTCGATACATTCTCCCACGAGCAATGTATGGATGTTGACATCTTCAAGGATGCAATGGTGAACTTTTTCGCTTCGGAGAGTTGATTTACCACAAAGTAAGATTCCAATTGTTGCACCCAATTGTCGACAAATTCCGCGTCAATATTTCTTTCAAGGTTCGGTATGTCCATATTCATTTTCACTTTGAAGGGGATGATTTTATTGGAGTGAGATTGTGTCAAGGATTCCCCAGAGTCCACAGTGACTCTCCAGAGAATCTCACTGAACCGGGAGAACATTTTGGTTTGTTGGCGAGCCAGTGCTTTTTCTACGAGTCTCTTTGTCTCATTAGTTGCATGTATATTGTCTGTTTCTTCAGTCATCTTTTCTCAAGTCAAAGAAAGTATATTCTTATGTTTTTTGTCTTGCGAGCGTGTTTGAACAGGCATAAGTTAAATAACTTCGATGTAAGTGCTTATGTAACTTAAGTTGTGGACAAGATATTCTTCTGATACCAATGATCCAGGTCATGCCTAGGTGCACACTGGGCACAATAGTCGATTGAATGAGTCGAGATCTATTGTGGCGGAAGCATACAAAGAAGGAAAACACACTAGGTCAACAAGAAATATACACACAGATAATATGCAAGAATTCAAACCAATTTATTACTTCCACTCCATGAAAGATGGAGGAATCAGATGATGATCAGAAAGATGTCTATATTACATAATGTACATGCTTATATAGAAGATGTTGAGACGTTTGGGTGACTACCTGCTACGTTCAGTTACAGAAGTTATAACGGTCAGAAGTTCAACCGTCGCAGAGCATGTTGATATGCTGCCGGCTGTGAACTTGTCGACTGAACATGTCGAGGTGAACCTGTCAAAGGAAAACCTGTCAAGGTAAACCTATCAAAGGGAAACCTTTCGGTTGGAAAGGAGAACCCATCGAAGATGAACCTGTTGATTGTTGATTGGATCACATGGTACTTTGATTTAGCCACTTTATAATAAATGATTGGATTATGTTATTTAGCCATAGCTTCCTTCTTCTTTTAGAATAAAAGATATTTACATACCAATGAAATAACTCTTTAACAAATAACAAATAATAAACTATGTTTTTAAACAGAATTAAAATTTAATAAATTTTAATATTTTTATTTAAATTTGAATAATTTTTCTTAAAAAAATGAATTATTTACTTTTAAAATTCCATAAACTTTACAAAAAATAAATGAATTCTTCATTCTTAGAATATATAAAAAAAGCTAATAAATATATGATATAATGATAGAAAAAAATTAATCATAAAAATAATAAGAATTAATATAAAAAATAATTGTCTAATTTCATCCAAATAATTTCAACAAATCAATATAAGAAAATAATTCAAATATAAGAAAATAATTCTCTTTTCATCCAAATAATTTCAACAACTTAAGTATAATTTAATTGGGAAAAAATTATTTATGAATAAAAAATGCTTTAAATTTGAATGGTTTTATGAAATCAATTTTAAAACTTCCGTGAAAGCATATCTAAAGTGTTTTTGAAATATATATTAATATAAATTCATAAAACAATGTGGAGAAAAAGTTGCTATTTTTTAACAATTTGGGAAAAAATTGTTTTTAAGATGTATTGAAAATACTTAAATTCTAGAACTTATTAAAAATAATTTGGAAAATGATCATTTTCACAAAGTTATCTTTGATTTTACTTTCAAAGAAATCATTGGTTTTACCCATGGAAACTTTATTTGGATCTCACTATATCGTAATTGAAACATGTTAATAGCATAAACTAATGTCTAAAATAGCAAAATTTATTAAAATTTTATTATGAATATTATTGATTCTAATCATGATGATTAACATTTATTTAGACAAACTTTATTCCTTTACTTAAAAAGATTTGGGAGTAGCTTTCTTAGTGCATAGTTTTGGCAAGTTAGGATGTTAGAAATGTTTGTGTTGTACAAAATGCTATGAAACTCAAATCTTATGTCACTGTAAGCAATGCACTGTAAAAGAAAGTGGATTTCATCCTCAATACTCAGATACTGACAAACATGGCAACCCCTTTCTCTCCATGTTGTTTTAGAAATAGACCAACATCTCGTTTGGCTATGGAGCTCATGAGAGTTCATTCTTATTTTGACTATATCAATTTTCTTCTTTAAACTAGTTAATATCAAGAAATACTTCTCATCTTCTAGATTAGGTTTAATGATCTTATAGTAACTTAATTTTCTTTTAACCTCTAAATTTTTCTTGCACCACAGTTTCTTTTTAAACTTATATGCAATAATATTTTTGACATTATTAATATTCTACAAAGTCTCATTTTTGTCAACGCCCCAATGGTTTAGACAAGCCATGTTAGCTTTACACCAAACATGTTTGAGGCGTAATTGGTTTGGCTTGATTTTAAATCAATTTTAGAACTTTTCTCTTGCCACACATGTTATTTATCTTGTTTTTGTACATCATGTATGTAGTCATAGTCATGCTCTCGATGGGGGGAAGACCCACTTCTATGAGGAGAATAGGATAAGGCGTATTTCTTTTAATTTTAAGGTTATAAGTCATAAAATGCCTCACAATTTGCTCAATATTTCTCTAAAATACTCTAGACTATTGCAACCACATGCTTCACACCCATATAAGATAACGGGGATGACATGAGTTTAATAGCAAAAACTGATTTCTAAAATATTAAAATTTATCAAAATTTTATTATGAATATTATTGATTATGATGATTAACATCCATTTAGACAAACTTTATTCCTATACTCAAAATAATTTGGGAGGAGCTCTCCTAGTGCATAGTTTTGGCAAGTTAGGATGTTAGAAACGTTTTGTTGTAGCAAATTCTATGAAACTCAAATATTATGTCGGTGTAAGCAAGGAACTCTAAGAGAAAGTGGATTTCATCCTCAATACTCATATACTCACAAAGAAGGAAACCCCTTTCTCTCCATGTTGTTTTAGAAATATAAAAACATCTCATTTCACTATGGAGCTCATGATAATTCATTCTTATTTTGACTATATCAATTTTCTTCTTTGAACTAGTTAATAGCGAGAAATACTTCTGATATTCTAGATTAGGTTTAATGATCTTATAGTAACTTAATTTTGGTTTAACCTCTAAATTTTTCTTGCACCACAATTTCTCTTTAAACGTATATGCAATAATAATTTTGACATTATTAATATTCTACAAAGTCTCATTTTCGTCAATGCCCCAATGGTTTAAACAAGTCATGCTATCTTTAGACCAAACCCATTTAAGGCGTAGTTGGTTTGACTTGATTTTAAATCAATTTTAGAATTTTTATCTCGTCCCCATGTTATTTATCTTGTGCTTCTACATAAGGTACATAGTCATAGTCATGCTCTCGACGGTGGGAAGACCCACCTCTATGAGGAGAATAAGAGAAGGCGTATTTTTTTTAATTTTAAGGTTATAAGTTATAAATTACTTTTTGACTTGCTCAATCTTTCTCCAAGATACAATAGATTTCCAAAACCCCATACTTCACACCCATATAAGATAACAGGGATGATAAGAGGTTCAAAGATGAAATTCTTTTTATCCCACATGACTAGGTTAGTTTATTTACAATTGTTTTCAAGACTAAAACAAGATTTCCACCTTACATTAATCCTTTTCTTGGTGCCATAGTTCAACAAGATATTGTGATGAATATCAATTCTGATATACTTGTAAGATGTCACTTCCTCCATACTGTTATTGTCATATATAAACATAGCATAGGTGTATTTTGTTGATTTTATCATCATAACTTTTGTATTGTGGGTGTTAAGAATAATGCCCATATTACATCAAAAGTTTTTGAGAATTATTAAGTACTTATGAACATCAAAGGGGAACATTGGCATAAGAACAATATCATAAGCATGAAGTAGAGGGATGATAATTATACAATCTAAGTCATGTCAACACAACATGCTTGTAGTTTATCGATGTAAATGTCAAAAATGATAAGGAAGATAAGACTAATTGCAATATTATAGTTTATGAGGAAGTGACATCTTACAAGTATCTCTAATATAAACTAGGTTAAAGTTACACCCTTAATATAAAACAAATATGAATAAACTAATATTCCACTCCACATCCTTGTAATTAATCTCTGTATCTATTAAGCCAATGATTTGTAGTGGAATATTGGTTTATCCGTAGTTGTCCTATAGTGAATGGTGTAAACATAATGTAAACATACCTTCCTTGAAATCGTCACGATTCAGTAGAATAAAATTTGAATTACATTATGTGATTGTCCATCATGCTAGGAACAATTTTACCAAATTTATAATGGGATTGGGATGGTGGTACTCACAAGCAAGAATGAAAAGAGACTACTTACAAAATATATATGTGTTACTTGTTAATGATATTCTAATATCTTACTCCTAGAAGGTAATTTCAACTATCATTGACCAAGTATGAGTTAATTAGGGTTTTCTATGATAGCCTAATGTATTTGATGTCCCAGGGTAATCACTCGTATTATTACTAGTGTTTTAGTGGGTTTACTTGATCATGTAATCCTATATATACTTGTGTTAATATTGAGAAACAACTATATTGCTCATAGTGGTTCCTTCTTCTTTCTTGTTCTGTGTCCTTTCACATGATATTAGAGTGAATCTGATCCAATCTGTGTAAGTTTTCTTTGGTAATCCTTTTCACAAAGTGGGAAGCACAAAGATATGACCTCACATCCATTAGAGTTTGTTGGTTGAGATGGTCGTGAGCACATCAACATGAATTTTTCTTCACAGAGTGAAGAACCGATGTAATTATTTTTTACCTTGTTGGAGCATTGTTGCACCCTATTCCTATTGGGAACTACGACATAGTCTCACTGTGTCACCTTTTGTTAAGGAAAAGTGACCCAATGCCTCACCCTTTTATAAGAATAAGTGCAAAACTACCTCACCCTTTGGTAAGGAAAAGTGAGGTACTTCCTATCTCTTTGTTAAGGAAAAGTGCAACACTGCTTACCTGTTGTTAAGGAAAAGTGAGGCACTAGCTCACCTGTTGTTAAGGAGAAGTGTGACACTACCGCATTATTTGTTCCGGAAAAGTGCATCAATCATTGTTTACTTGCACATTTTTTGAGTGTCATACCATGTGCCACCCTGGATAGCTCTACAGGCTATGGAATTGTATAGAAAAACAAGATATTTCTTCAAACCTATAGATCAAGTTTGGAAGTGAGTAGATAATTCATAAAAAGAATGGCTACTACCAGCTCAAGAAGCTCAAATATGAAACAGACATCTAGACCAATGTTGAAAGGCTCCAATTATGAATTCTGGTCAATCAAGATGCAAACATTTTTCCATCTCAATAAATGTTGGGGCATGGTTGGAACCAAGTTCATAGAACCAGATTCAACCACTATGGATGGTATGTCTAATGCTTAGAAAAATGCCATTGATGTTTGTTGAGAAAGAAATATTACTGCAAAATGGCTAATCCAGAGTTGTATGGAGGATTCCATTTTTTATTGTGATCTCAAGATCCACTACCACGCATCAAGCTTGGAATCTCCTCATGTTCGCATACAAAGGAACTAACAAAGTAAAAATGGTAAGACTCCAATATATTTGACTCCAGTTTGAAAGTGTTTAAATGAAGAAAATTGAAAATGTAGATCAACTGATGACCCAGGTTTTGGGAATTGTGACTCAATTCCAAACATATGGAATAAAACATTGTTGTGCAAAATATTTTTAGATGTCTCGCAAAGAATTTTTCCATGGTTGTTACTACTATAGATTAAGCTAAATCTCTATCCTATTTCACCCTAGAAGAGTTAACAGGGTCCCTTCTCTCCCATGAAGCTCAACTCAATCAAGAAAACATTTCCATGAAAAATGTATTCAGCACTTAGGATTCCCTCAACAAAGGAAGATGCAGATGAGGTAGAGGACGAGGAAAAACATGCATAGCTTCTAAACAAGATAAATCCAGTTATGAGCATTCAAGTCACTCATATCACTCTCATAACTTTGAAAGTCATGGGGGAGAGGAAAGAGGTTGACAAGTAAGTCCAACACTCAATGCAACTACTTCAAGAATTATGGACATTATGAATGATAATGTAAAAAGAAACAATAATACTAGAACAATGGGAACTATCATTTCTTCATCCAAATAAGACTACTTTCAAATAAAGTTTCACCAACCTACTAGTTCCCTAGGTTGAGGTTGACACACACATTTTTTAATAAGGGAGATATAGGACCCAAAAGGACCATAGTTTACCATATTCACATTAAAATGGGTCACATAAATAATATTTAAAAAAAAAAATAAGGTGCCATTGGTTCATGCAGACAATTAGAATCTTGTGGAGTCTTTGGGTGACTAGATCCCCGCCGACACTTGGCATGATCTTCATCAAAATTCAAACCCATGAGGAATGTAACCTTCTTGGAAGGTGGTGTGGTGTCACATGGTCTATCATGAGACAATGATTTCGAATTAGGAGAGGAGAGTAACTCCCATGGAATAGGAAGAGACTAAGAAGACAATGTGTGTCACCTGGAAGGAGATTCCATGCACTCTATGACAACTAATACTGGAAGATTCTATGACAATTTTGAAAAATTCAAACCTAATTGAGAATTATGAAAAATATGACATGACATAGCTAATAATATCCACCAATAGGGTGCATTTGGGAGTTAAAGGTAACTTTTCTAATTGGGGAACGAATTGGAGCATAAAGAAGAAGACAAGTGTCATAGGAGTTACTAAACCACTAAAAAGAGTTGGAGGAAGAAAATAGAGGGAAATTTGACCTTAGGATACCTCATGAAGTTAATACAAGGATTTCATGAGGAAGGATAATATATTTTGATCATTTTCTAATTATCCTTTGGCATTTTAGAAATCTTTTTCTTGTCAATTACACGATGGGTGTTTACTTTCCCTGCTTGAACCAATTTTAAGGGAGTTGGATTCCTTTACAAGTTGGTTGATGGAGAGGCCATTCAGACCTATAAATGGATATTATTTAAGGTTTTTATTTTCTGGTTGAATTTCCATACAGATCGAGTTCTCATATATCTCCCCCTTCTCTCATTTCTTCTTCTCCATTGCCTCATACTCATAAGTTGATGTCACACTTGTTGGAGTGGTGCTTGTACTTTTACGAAGTATATTTGATTCCCAAGATGGGGTATATGATGTATATCTATGTAATTATTTCCATATTTTATGTAACTCAAAATCCAATAAATTCATATGTAAAAATATTGCATTCTCATTCCATTAAATCACTAGTTTTCATGCATTTAGCTTCCATATTGAAAGAATTTTACATCAGATTTGTATGAGGGTTATTATTTGAGTTTGATGATGTTGTAAATTCCATAAAGTATGTATTACTCCGTAATTTCATTAAAATATTCTCTGTATCTCAAAATCCAAGAAACTACTGTGTAAAAATCTTGCAGTCTCATCCCATCGCATCACTAGTTTTCATGAATTTGGATTCAATCCTAAAGGAATTTTAAATCATATTTGTATGGGGGTTTTCCTATGAGTTTTATGTTGTCAGGAAATAAATTTATATTTTTTATATGACCACTATATGTCATGTTACTTTCAGATCCATCTATTCTACTTTTCAAGTGTCAAATTTGACTAGTAATGTGATTTCCCCTTAAGCAATTTCCTTGAAAGTTACCATACAAATGTTGCATATCATAATATTTTTTAAGAAATTAGTAACCATGATTAATGATATACATTGATGTATGATATTAATACCCATACTCTATTCTTAAATTTTTTAGGTTCGTAGTTGAGTTGAATATCCAAATTTGCCTCCACCCTGGGGGAATTTCCCCTTAAGCAATTTCCTTGAAAGTTACTATACAAATGTTGCACATCATAATAATTTTTAAGAGATTAGGAAGTAGGATTAATGATATACATTGATGTATGATATTAATACCCATACTCTGTTCTTAAATTTTTTAGGTTCATAGTTGATTTGAATATCCAAATCGGCCTCCACCCCTAGGAGAATTTGACCTCAATTTCCTAGGAAATTTGCACTTTCTCTCCTTAGCCCAAAACCAAGTTGCAGGAGATTAAAGTCACATACAAAGTGTTCATAGGTCATATTGGTATTTTCTAACACTCTTCCTATCATTTCATTTCCAATTTGATACCATTTGGAGTGAGTTGGTGTTAAATTATTGAACCATTGATCTACAGGAAAATGAGAGCAATTGAAAGGTAGAAATGTGCAGTAGAATATCAAGAAAAATGTAGGGTGAATCCGTGGACCTGGGTAACACTTTTTGGCAAGCGCATTTCGGCAAAAATAGAAAAATGCACCTCGGTCGAGGGCATGTTAAACCCTCGATCGAGTTCTTAATATCTCGACCGAGGTTTTATCAAGCCCTCGACCGAGGTTTTGTTCAGCCCTCGACCGAGGTATTTAAATACCTCGGTCGAGGTTTTTGTTCGGTCGAGGGCTTTACAAACCCTCGGTCGAGGTTTCGTTAAGACCTCAACCAAGGTATTTAAATACCTCGGTCAAGGTTCATACCTCGGTGGAGGGCTTAAGAAAATAGACTTAGCCCACATTCAAACAAATGAAAAATTTTCTGTGCCTTTCAGAGGTGTACACCCTGCCATTCCTAGCACATAACTGAGCGGAGTTGATACCAATAAATTCACCAACGAATATTCTATCCATTGAGGTATCATACACGTATTTTGGCATTCATATGAAATTTATTTTTTAATTACTTCTAAAACTTATACTTAGAAAACCACACTGCAACTTCGAAGCAGCTCAAAGAAAAATCCGCAGAGTTAAAAATACACAGCCAAAAAATTCTTAAAAATGCACACATCACATATCGACGTGTACTCTTCAAAAGGGTATCTTTGGTTTTTCAATTTTTGAAAAAATAGAAAAAATTTCTTTACGTGGACAAATATGTGTTTAAAACGATGCTAAAATCAAATGTGGTCACTTTTGAAAAATAATAAATAATTGTATAATGCGAAAAAAATTAACAAAAAAATATGCACATCACACTGCATTTTATGTAGATCATGCTCATATATATATATATATTTTTTAAATTATTAATGCAAGATTGAATTACTCTACGTGGACACGAGCCACTTATTAGCTTCTTCAAATTTTTAAGGTCACACAGTTCATTAAATGCAAAAATTCACACATTAAATGACATCGAAATATTTTTAAAAATTTATCACTATGAAGCCAACATAATATTCTACAATTTGTTCTTTTACTGCAAGTCAAAATTCACATGGCATATATGCATTTTGAGGGCTTCTATCTAGCACATGAGTAAAAAATCAGGTTTTCATCGCCAAATTTGGCCAAAAAGTGTTACCCATCTTCATGGAATCACCCTGTACTATGAATAAGAAAAATTTGTTATGAATTGATCATTTAATTACAACATTAATATTCACTAATGCAGCAGTAATACAACGATGTTACAATAAGGAGAATTCGAATCATGTGGATAAGATTCAAATCTACCAACTGAATAGATAACTATGAGTGTCTAAATCACTGCATGTGAGCCACTATTCTAACTCATGATGTCTAAATTAGTCCAAAAATCACTTCAACTAGCTAAACCATTTAAATTGATGAGGTAGGTGGAAAAATGCGTCACTTCCCCATGCAACCATGCAAAACTGGCCCTAGACTAACTAAGAGTGATCTAATTGAATGTAATTGAAGACTAACTTAGCATAACTTCTTACCAAATGATCGAGGCTATTGGTGGCATGCAGAGTGACTCCTATAGTGTAGGGAATTTTCTCAGAGGCACCTAATATCATGCATGAACATGTAGTAAGTGGTGGTTAATGTCTATATGTGTTCCCCATACTCGAGTACAATAATGATGTCCCCCTCAACTAGGAAAAATGATCAAAGAGACTATATCAATTAGGGAGGATTATATAATCCTAACACCCCCTTTAATCCTTACTTAGACAATATTGGGCCCAGGAAACTAGGTCAAAAGTTACCCATACAATCTAATGAAAAATAAAAATGCTTAATGAACTAAGGAAAATGGGGGAAAACCTCATGAGAAAATGCCGCCTTCAAAATAAGTAGTAATAGGAAAAACATGGGGGATTCACCTTGTTGACCAATATCTTATCACGTGCATTCATAAAAAGGTGTTTTTTAATTATTAAAATAAGGTCAATATATTATAGGTATGGGGGGGTGGGGAGTAGGGTATGGAGGGTTTATAGGTATTGGGGGATACACAAATGTGTATCTAGTAAAAATAGGGAATATTGCCTAAAAATAAGGGTTTTTTAATTAGAAAAATGTATTGGGAGGGGGGATCAAGAAAAGGATTTTGGTGGCTATTTATAAATATCTAATGAAATTATGGGTATTCTTTAATATCCCATGAACGAAGGAGCTATGGAATGGTTTCATTGAGTGAAGAACCCGTGATGAAAAAAAGCTATACTTAGGAGAAAATCTTCCTCTTTGGGTAATAACTTGAAAAACATTTGCTGCAATTTGCAGCACTATGCAGTAGCATGGTTCTTCTGTGCAACAACATCTTGAAGTTGTGCATGTGAAACTCATAATGTTCTTTTGATCTGATGAATGTTGTATGCGTTTCTTCTTTTTGGAGGAGGAATGGAATGATTAACTTTGTTCTTTTGTGGACCAAATGGTTGATCATTCACTATCATTAAGTAGCACTTTCCTAGAAGTTTGTTGCAACACTCTGTAGATATAAAATATGTGTGAGAGAGTGAAACATGCTCATTTTGATACTAGGACCTTGTTCTCCTTCTATCGTCTATATTCCCAGCACCATCCCCAGTTGCTTCAATGAGATTTTGGGCCCATTTAGGCTTAGGACACTAATTTGGTATGGGAGATGGATATGGATATAGATTCTCATGAGGTACAACCTCAATATCAAGATAATGTTGATTTTGTTCCTCTTCATCTGAATCTAAAACATGTGATAAAATATCATCATAAAAAGGAAATGGAAGAGTGTTTATACCTTCTTGTGCTTCAGATAGTGGTAAATCAAGCAACTAATCTTCTTCAAACTAAACACTTCTCTCTATGAAGCATTTTCTAGTTGCAAGTTCCATTAACTTATATGATTTCCATCCTCATCATATCCCAACAGTATGCATTCACTACTTTGGGCTTGGAATGCCTTTCTCTTATCCATGGGAATTCTAGCCCAAGCTTTGGATGCAAAAAATCTCAAGTGAGAGACATTAGGATTATTCCCATACACTGCTTTGAAAGGAGTGGCCCCAACCTCTAATTTATGAGGCACTCTATTCTATATGTAGGAAGCAAAGTTTATAGCTTCAACCCAAAGATAAGGAGTAAGATTCTTGGCTTGGAGAAGAGATGTTTCCATCTCCTTCAAAGCTCTAGTTTTCCTCTCAGGAACACCATTCTGTTATGGTGTGTATGAAACTAAGTAATCCATTTGAATCCCCTTTGTTTAACAATAACGTTGAAAATATATTTTAATTTATTCACCTCCATTATATGATATAATGGAATTGACCTTTTTCCTGAAACTATTCTCAATCAAATCTTTAAAAAATTTAAAAATTTCAAAAACTTATGATTTCTGTTTCATGAAATATATTCAGCAAAACCTTGGACAATCGTCAATAAAATTAATAAATTACCTGGAACCATTGTTTAATGTTGTAGGCATAGGTCTTGAAACATCACTGTGTATCAGATCAAGTATAGAGGAAACTCTATTATCCTTCCCAACTTCATACTTCTTCTTTGGATGCTTACCTAGCAAGCAACCAGGACATACTCCATCTGATGTTTGGATGAGAGGAAAGCCCTCAACCATTTTTTCATTGTGGAGTTGCTGGAGATATTTCAAAATTCAGATGCGCAAATATCTCATGCCATAGCTTACTGGTGTTGTTGGAATGAGTCAATAAAGCTGTTGGATGTGAAATAGACAGGAAATGGAAGAACTCATATGCCTTTTAGGCATGATTAGAAATCCCTTTTATTATGAGATTTTTAGTATCTTTTCCAGTTATTTCAACTGAATCATAGTTGAATGCAACTCTGTTGGGAGAGCCTATATGGGTCATCTGATAAACAAACAATATATTTGTTGCAAGAGAGGGAACATAGAGAATATTCTTGAACTCACCATGTTGTATTTTAACATAACCTCTCCTAGCATCTGGGATTTGGGAGTCATGTCCCATGTGAATGCTAGGTCCTCCTGATAGAGTGAGAGTGGAGAAGGATTACTTGGAGGAAACCATGTGGTTGGATGCTCTAGAATCAATCAAGTAATATTTTGACTGAGCGAGGCCTTCCTTCAAGGAATGGAATCTCTCATGATCTTCTCTCAGTTTTCCAACATCAAACTTCTTTGCTCCTTGTGGGAGGGAAATATTGTTCTATTCTAGGAGTGTTGACATCTAGTTGATTGTCTTCTTCATGCATTGTCTTTCTAGATTAAATCCTCTCATACAGTATGGACATCTAGTCTTCTCAAATTTCTTCTTTTAATTGGAACTCAAGGCTCCTTCGAAATATCTTTGATTCTCCTTTGGCTTCAAATCAGTGGCTTTGGGCTCCTTCCCTTTGTGTTTCCTCTGTCTTGCACATTGTTTGAGTCTATCATCAAGATTGTTTGATTCTTCAAAGTATGATTCACTCCCATTTCAACCAATTTATCTTTCTCTTGTATTAAGTACTCAACAAAAGCATCTAGAGAAGGAATCTTCCAATTGGGGATGGAATCTCTTCCGGAATGGAATGTAGAGACAAAGAAAGAGTACTCATAGCCATGCTTGCTCAATACAGACATCACAAGTTGGTCATATTTCCTCTCCAATCTACATTATTTGCATTGCACTACTAGTGATTTGTATTTTGCAAAGAAATGATGAATAGATTCCAAAATGATGAGTTGTAAATCAATGAATTCATTCTCCAATGTGTTCCCTTGAAGATCATTTTGTTTTACAAACAAAGATTAAATATTTTCCCAAGCTTCCTTCAGAGTTCTAAGTCCTTCAAGGTGGAACGAAATATCCCAAGAGATATGAGTACACATGAATCCAAGGGCCTCATCAAGCCAATTAAAAAAAAATTCTTCTCAACATATTGTTGGGGCTCAATTTCTCTTTCCATAGTCATCCTTTATAGGCCAAGCTTGCACAATTCTACCTACATACCTTCCCTTCAATCATAATAGTTGAAGGGTGTAAGGATTTAGTGTACGAGAATTTAAGAATCCATCTATCTATATGATGAGACAATCAATTCCTCAACAAGATACATAGGTACTTGCAAATTATACTGAAAAACCAAAATCAATGTGCAATCATGTAAGTTTCAAGACTTCCCACCTTGACATGTACACTTTGTCAGAGTCTATCACACCTGGATAGACTTCTTTGAAGATAATTAAGAGGGAACAAGGATATCATTCCATTATTTATGTGGAATCTTAGCTACTTCTGGTGTACAATGGATATCGGACAAGAATTACTGCTAGCCTGAACAAGGATCCGATACCATGTTAAATTATTGAACCATTGATTTACAGGAGAATGAGAGCAATTTAAAGGTATAATTGTGGAGTGGAATATCAAGAACAATGTACATTGAACAAGAAAAATTTGAGACAAATATGATAAGAATTGATCAGTTAATTACAACATTAATATTCATTAATACAACAATGTTACAATAAGTATAATTCGAATCATGTGGATAAGATTCAAATCTACCAACTCAATAGCTAACTAGGAGTGTATAAATAATTGCATGCGAGCCACTAGTATAACCACTAATGTATAAATCAGTCAGAAAATCAGTTAAAGTAGTTAAACTGATGAGGCAGGTGGAAAGAGGCACCACTTCCCCATGCAACCATTGAAAACTGGAACTAGACTAACTGAGAGTGATCTAACTGAATGTAACTAGAGACTAACTTAGCATAACTGCTTACCAACCATGACCAACTGATGGAGGCTGCCGGTGGCACTCAGAGTGGCTCCTATAATGTAGGGAATGGTCTCAAAGGAAGCTAAACTCATGCATGAACATGAAGTACAATAATGATTCCCATACTCCAGTACAATAATGATGCCCCCATAAGCTAGGAAAAATGATCAAATAGACTATATATGGACAAGGGAGAATTATATAATCCTAAAATTTATGTATTATATTAATCCCCATAATATATTATGAAATATGTGAGGATCGTACTTGAGTTGAATATCCAAATTGGCCTCAACCCCTGGAAGGATTTGACCTCAATTTCCTAGGAAATTTTCACTTTCTCTCCTTAGCCCAAAACCAAGTTGTAGAAGATTAAAGTCAGATACAAAGTTTTCATAGGTTAAATTCATATTTTCTAAGACTCTTCCTACCATTTAATTTCCAATTCGATACCATTTCGAGTGAATTGGAACCCCCTACAATCTTGACTAGAAAAGCTCAAAAATTGCCAAAAATGCACTTTTCTCCAAAATTACAGTGGTATCAAAGAATGGTATTGGAATATTTGGAAGTTCTCTATTCATGTTTCCTTATTATTATCTCCCTGCATTAGAGACTAAAATTGAAGACATTGTTAGTGGAAGAAAAGAAGGTGAAGAAGTCAATTATGCTTTAGTGGTGTTTGGGGATAAACTAGGAGTAGAAGTTATGGACGATAATGAGGAATTTAATACATTCATAAAGTCATATTTTGATTATATGCGACCAATAATATTATTCAAGGGTTGAAATTAATGGCTAATCAACTTGGGGGTAAGCTAGAAGCAAGGGGTAAGAGTACTTCCCACCATGAAGAGAAGAAGACCCATGGGGAAACTATTTTCTCAACGACATGACCTTACAATCGACCCCATTAATTCAAGAATCATACCATACCTATGACTCCTAAGTATCTAGAGTCTAAATATAACCTTGGCACTCCTTATAGCATGAAGGAAACAATAAATTAGTGGAAACAACTAAGTGAATATGTAGGTTCCAAACCACCACAACTTTACTCCTATGAATGAATTAGAAATATTTAGAGAAACATGTAAAATATTGCCCCAACAATATCAAGCATATATTTCTTTTATGGGAGAGATAGATAAGAACATTCTTTTTTAATACTTTGATGATTGGGTGTTTGGATATAGGCCTAAGAGTGTAGATGTGAACTCATTAAGGAACAATCATCAATCAACAAGTATGGAGGATACCAAGGAGAAACTAAGTTTTGTGGGTAGTGAAGAAGAAGAAGAATTACCTCAAGAGGATTGAAAGTCACTCCGAAGTGACACTGAAAAAAAATGAGGAAACATCACATGAGAATGAAGAAGAGTCCCTTAAAACTATTGAATATTAGTCCAAGACACATTCTACTATGGACATGGACGAAAGAGAATTTATGGATGGAATATTGAACGTTGAAGGAGTACCTATTGATGGGTGGTTACACCTCTATGTTGGTGATATAGAGAACACTTTTGAAGATTTTTATATAGACCAAAGTTCTTATGAGAATTAAGATGAATATTTTGTAGTAGAGAATGAAGAACCAATATCAACTTCTCCATCACCACTTGAGCTTCAAGAATATGATCAAATAAAGAAAAAAGAAGATGAAGAGGTTCCTCAACAAGAACCTCTTTTTCATGAAGGGCCATTGAGGATGGATGAAAATAATATTAAAGAGACTGTAAAGACTCTCCATGGAACTCATTCTTTGGTATCGAAAATTTGTAGGAGCATGGAGGAGAAATATTCCATGGAGGACATTGAAAAAATTTCGAAGGAAATATCCAACATCAAATGTAATATTTTGAATTTGTTTTCTGATATATATTATTTAATTGAGCTTGTTGGTTTGTATCATGGAATAACCTTGAAGAATGTAGAAGATAATGACAAGCTCTCAAATGAGTTGGAATCCACCCAAAATACACTCCAAAAATATGTGGTGTATATTGCACAGCTTCAAGAGAGTTTGCAAGGTTCCTTTACACCCTCCTACATATCAAACCGTCATTAAATGGTTGAAATAATTTGTGTCACAAAGGAGGAACCTAATATGATTGTGGAACATGAGGTACATGTTTATATGAAGGTGCTTGAAGAGGCTACATTCAAACAAGAGGGAAACCAAGCACTTGTTCTTATTAAGAGGGATTATGAGTTTCCTCTTGATGATAGTTGTAGAACCTTGGAGGAAGCACATGATCTCACAACAATTGGACCAGCTAATGATGGAGAATATGCATTCAAAATTTTTATGGGTAAGAGTTTCAAATATGTAAGGTTGGTTCAGAATTATTCACTCCCTACTTCATTTTCAGCTACATCAATTGGTAATGAAAATTGGGTGAAATATTTGTTTTTGTTGGTGCCACCTAAGGAGCTGAAGCCTACCACATTTTTTTGTGATGAATTGATTAAAGCACCAAATACCTTCCATATGAAAAATATGAATTCACTTCCATCCTTTTATTCCTCCTTCATCCACTTGAACCATTTGAGTTGAACCAATGGCAAAGAGTTGAGGCATTGGAGTTGTGAACTTGGGGAATCCTCAAGCTTTCATTTTGGACATTTTAGTTGGAGTGTCTGTTCATCCATTCATTTGGAAAGTAGAAACATGTTGGAGTTGAACACCATGAGTTTCAAATTTTTTATTTCATATGTAGATATCTCAAGAACACACCATTTCTCTTTTGCAAGTAGTTACATGGGAATCCATGGTTATTTAATGATGCCTTCTTATGTAATTTGATCATGATTCCTAATGATGAGCTGTTTCATTCCTTGTTGAGGAGACTCAATTTTATTTGGATTTACATTATAGAGTTGCATTCTTTTTGGGAGAGTTGCACATCAATTTTTTTTTGGAGTGGGAGTGATAAACATCAACCAGTTTATTATGAATTTTCCATCCCTCTTGATGGTGTACTCTTCTAGTTTATCATGATGTTTGGAAGGATGCCTTCAAGGAAGTGGTATCTAGGAAATATCTTACAGAATGGTATGGGTTGGAGAGAACTGCTATTTTTTGGAGTTCAATACAAGCAATGGAACCGTGGGATCATTTGTTTTTGGTTTCAATACAAGCAATACAAGCACTCCTATTTGTTTTTGGTCTCATTGGTTTCATTTTTTTTAGTAGCAAGTAGTATGGGGATGAGTTACCACTCGAAAAGGTGATTGTAATCATAGTAGTGTAGCAACAATCATGGTGGTTCCTCTATGAAACTTTCTTGGAATATTAAAAACTCAAAGTTTGGAAACTCAGTTGCAACTTCAAAGAATTATATAGTGAGCAAAAAAAATGGGGTTGAAAGTTCATAAAAGGTTTCCAAAATATAGAGGTAAATACTAGGTGTTTATTGGTGATTTCATTGGAGATA
Source organism: Pseudotsuga menziesii (assembly GCA_001517045.1). Taxonomy (NCBI): domain Eukaryota; kingdom Viridiplantae; phylum Streptophyta; class Pinopsida; order Pinales; family Pinaceae; genus Pseudotsuga; species Pseudotsuga menziesii. The sequence continues at coordinate 57,471 of LPNX010845998.1, forward strand.
TCGATATGACAAATAAAAATATCTTTAATTTTGGAAATAAAAAATTGCAGCACATGAGTGCCACTACTCAAATGGAAGCTAAATAAAAATAAGGAGCAAAACCATAAGAGATTACTTGGTGTAATGAAAGGAGTTACCAAGTGAAGATGCCACTTGGGAAGATGAAATTTTTTTGCAGCATCCAAACTAGGATTGCTTGCAAAAATAAATGTTAGGTGGGGAGGACTGGCATGTTCCCATCCAAATGAGACTAGTTGCAAATAATGTTTCACCAACCTACAAGTTCCCTAGGTTGAGGTGGATACATACATTTTGTAATAAGGGAGATATATGACTAAAAAGGACTATAGTTTACCACATTAACATTAAAAAGGGTCACATAAATAATAAATGTTAATAAAATAAGATGGCATTGGTTCATGGATACAATTGGAAGCTTGTGAAGTCTTTGGGTGACTAGATTCCCCCACACACTTGGAATGACATGCATCCATATTCAAATCCATGAGGAATGTAACATTTTTGGAAGGTGATGTGATTTCACATGATATATCATGAACCAAGTAATTATAATTAGGAGAAGATAGTAACTCCCATGGAAGAGGAAGAGACTAAAAAAATAATGTGTGCCACTTGGAAGGAGATTCCATGCACTCTATGGAAACTAATGATGGAAGATTCTATGAAAAATATGACAAATTAAGACCTGATTGCATACCTATGAAAAATATGACACGATAGTGCTAAATATATCCACCAAGATGACATATTTGGGATTTAGAGGAAGCTATTTGAATTGGGGAAATAATTGGGGCATGAAGAAGAAGATAAGTGTCATAGGAATTACTAAACCACACAAATGAGTTCGAGGAAGCCCATGGAAGGAAATTCCACCTAAGGATACCTCATCAAGTTAATAAAAGTATTTCATGATAAAGGATAATATATTTTATCATTTTTTAATTGGAATTTATCATTTTGGAGATATTTTTCTTCTCCATTGCACGGTGGGTGTTTACTCTCCCTACTTGAACCAATTTCGAGGGAGTTGGATTCCTTTCCCAGTTTATTCGATGGAGAGGCCATTCAGACATATCAATGGATATTATTGGTAGATTTTATTTTCTGGTTGAATTTCCATACAACTCGAGTTCTCATCTATCTCCCACTTTTCTCATTCCTTGTTCTACATTCCCCCATACTCTCATCTTGAGGGTGCACTTGTTGGAGTGGTGCGTGCACTTTGATGAAGTATATTTGATCAAAAAGATGGTTTATATGAGGTATGTATCTATAATTTTATTTCCGTATTCTCTGTAACTATAAATCCAATAAATTCATTTTTAAAAAGCTTGCATTCTCATTCCATTAAATCACTAGTTTTCATGAATTTGGCTTCCTTCTTGATAGAGTTTTATATCATATTTTTATGAGGTTTATTCTATGGGTTTGAATAATTTTTGGAAGCCATAAATGATTTATTACTATGTAATTTGATGACCATACTCTTTGTAGCTCGAAATCCAAGAAACTCCTACATGAAAAGCTTGCATTATCATGCCATCACATCACTAGTTTCCATGAATTTGGCTTCAATCTTGAAGGAGTTTTATATCAGATTTGTATGAGTTTTATTATTTTGGGACATAAATTTTTATTATGTATATTAATAGTATATTTAATTTTACTTTCATAACCATCTATTATACTTTTCATTTGTCAAATTTGAGCTAGTAATGCAATTTCGCCTTAAGCAATTTCCATGAAAGTTACTATACAAATGGTGCACATCATAATCAATTTTAAGAGATTAATAACCATTATTAATAATATAAATTTATTTCTTATATTCATACCCATAATATTTTTTGAATTTTGGTATTTCATACTTGATTTGGAGAGCCAAATTGGCCTTTACCCCTGGGGGGATTTGACCTCAATTTGCTAGGAAACTTGCACTTTCTCTCGTTAGCCACAAACCAAGTTGTAAAATATCAAAGTAAAATAAAAAAGTGTTCATATGTCATGTTGGGATCTTATAAGACTCATCCTATCCTTTCATTTCAAATTTGATGCCATTTGGAGTCAGTTGGAACCCCCTATTGTCTTGACTAATAAAGCTCGAAAATTTCCCAAATTTCACTTCTCTCCAAAATTCCAAATAGGCAAATTATAGATTTCATGTCTCTAATGTTGAATAACACTCATAAGAATTCATGTTTCTATCATGTCAAGAAACTAAAGAGGAGTATCATTCATATGTATGGATGTTGGACAAAGGCTGCAACAATAATATGATAGGTAACAAATTATTATTTTCTAGCTTATATTCCTCTGTAAACACAAAAATGAATCTTGGAAATCATTATATAGTTCCATATCAAGGAAAAACAATTGTTCCTATTCTTACGAAATAGAATGACAATAATTTTATAAATGCTATATTCTATGTTCCTAATATAAAATTCAATTTGATTAGTGTGGGCCAACTAATTCAAAACCCATATGGTGTCAGTTTTATTGATATGCATTGTACCATCTATGATAAGGACCCCAGTAGAAGGATCTTATCCATAGTAGAAATGACCAAGAATACAATATTTCCTCTCAGTCTTAGAAGTGCTATCTTTTCATAGTCATATGCACATACTATCTCAAGTTTATATGAAACTTGGTTGTGGCACTATAGGTTTGGTAATATACCCTTCTGGAGTCTTGGTATTCTACAAATATATTCCATGGTTAATGGGTTACTATTTCTTGTGGAAATTATATCCTAGAGAAACAACAAAGGGATAACTTACCCACTTCTCCATCACAATACAATGAACACCTTGAGTTAGTTCATATAGATCTATGTGGACCCATGTAATCCTAATCCATAGGAGGTAGGTTTTATTTTATAACTTTTATTGGTGACTATAATAGGAAATTATAGGTCTACTTTCTCAGTTACAAATCATATACCTTCTCCATGTTTAATGAATTCAAGGAATTGACTTAAAATAAGTATGGTAAATCCATCAAAGTTCTCAGATCATATGGTGGATTTGAATATGATTCACATGAATTGACATATTTCTGCAAGAAGAATGGAATCCAACACTAGTTCACTACTAGATACACTCCACTATAGAATGTTAGATTTTTATCATTCAAGCTAGCATTATGATCTTAGGATCTTTAACTGAGAGAATAACATGCATAGCAATAAAACACAAGAGACAAGAGACACAANATGATAAAGGATAAAACCCCGCAACTTCCTCAGAGATAGAATCAACACCAAAAGTAAAACCTGAAAACATAAAGATGATCTCCCAACAGTATTAATCTCTCTCTCTGATCCCAACAACTTTTCTCTCACTCATGCGCCCCAATGAGTGAGTGTGTGTGTGATAAATAGAGAGAATCACTCTCTATTTATATTCTTTAGTTCACTTAATGTCCACTCCAACATGTCAGCCTCACTTAACAATTACTTACTAGAGCCAACATCTCTAATAGAGTCTAATAACCCTACTGCCCCACAACTTGTGGGTACTTTGCCCCTCCGACCAACAAGGAGGGTTATCCTTAACACAACAGTGGGGACTATTACTCTGAATCAAAATAACTCTCCTAGGGTCAACTTCTGTAGGATAGTATAATAACCCTAGGGCCCCACAAATACGGGGAATTTAACCCTTGAACAATAGGAGGGTTACCCACAATGACTTGACATGACTTGTTTATATTATAGAAACTCCCGATAGGAACATCGGGGAATGACATGACTCAAATACATTACAGACACATCCCGGAATAAACATCGGGGTACAATACATAAGATCTATGAATGAATACATTTCGAAGTTACAAATACATCAACACTCCCTCTTAACTAAGAAGGTATTCTCTCGACACAATTTATCAGCATAAGTCTTCTTCTTTATATCATCTGGACAATCATCGAGTCCTCGTCATCTTCATATTCAAGTCATCTTCATCTGGATATTGATCATCACTCGATATGGATCATCATCACTCGATTTGGATCATCATCACAGGATATGGATCATGACTGGATCTGCATCATCATCATTAGATATGGATCATCATCACTAGATCTGGATCATCATCACTGTATTTGGATCATCACTGGATCTGGATCATCACCACTAGATCTGGATCATCACTGGATATGGGTCATCATCATTGGATCTTGATCATCACTCAATCTGGATCATTACTACTGGATCATCGTCACGGGTGTTATCTCATGATTCTTCTTATCATAGGAATTTCTACAGAGCCAGCCCTTTTTAATGCTGGTTGTAGGCCTAGCCTCCATGTAGGTCTTCTTCCAACACTTATATCTGACCCTAAGTCAGAATGGCCCACCAAAAAATTATATCTAATCATGTAGGAACCAATCCTATAATCATATCAGAAAGGCACGCCCAACACTTACATCTGACCATGTGGGAACACATCCCACAACCCTGTCAAAAAGGCCCAGCACTCACATTTGACCATGCAAGGAACCAATCCAACATACATGTCAAAAATTCTCTGCACTTACATTTGACCATGCGAGGAACCAATCCAACCTACATGTCGAAAGGGCTCTGCACTTACATTTGACCATGCAAGGAACCAATCCAACCTACATGTCAAAATGGTTCTACACTTACATCTGCCATGCAAGGAACTGATCCAGCATACATATCAGAAGGGTTCTTAGCCCCAAGCTGAGGATTCCTGGTAACTGACTAGGTGCCTCCATTCTCCTAGAGAATGGCATTCAACACTTATATCTGATCATGTAGGAACCAATCCTACAGTCACATCAGAATGGATCAACACTCATATATAACATGGAAGGAACCAATCCTCTCACCATGACAGAATGGATCAGCCCTTACATCTAACCATGGAAGGAACCAATCCTCTCACCATGTTAGAATGGCTCTAGGTCTCATCATTTCCCCTTGGATGGAACCTCAATCTGGAGAACACCAAGCTTCTCCCTAAAGTACTCAAACTCCACTTTGGCCATTTCTAGCATAGAATCACATTAGGGCTGATTACGTTTAAGGATAACCTCTGAGCTTCACCAGGACAGATTACATCTGAGGACAACCTACAGGACCATTTATGTCTGAGAAACTTATGAGCTTCACTAGGATTTATGCTCAGACAACCTGTCTCATCAGCTATGCTAGAAATCCCTCTTTCTAGAGATCTTGATCTGGATCACTGCTCCTCTCTACATCATACAAAAAATGCAAGTTAGATCAACCAAATCAAATAGTATTTTTCAAAAGAAACATACTACCTCCCAAATAATAAGTGGCAACATCTTTTTCCTCAGCTGTACTCAGCACCATGCAGGACTCCATCCTGCCAAACCAAGAGATCACACTTGATCCCATACTGAAGTAGAACCTTGAAGTGCTCTTCCTATCAATGGCACTTCCTTCCCAATACGAATCCACATAACCTTCTAGGTTAATCTTCTGATTCACCTCATACTTGAGCCCATAATCAACTGTACCCCTTAGGTACCTCAAAGTATGCTTTACAACAATAAAGTGAACATGTCTCAATGTGTTCACAGCAAAGCAAATATCTGGTCTCGTATTTGTCAGGTACATCAACTAACAATACATTGTGGCATCAACCGAATCTAATGAAGCAACACTCAATAGCTTCAGGTTTGATGCCATAGGTGTGGTCATGACCTTACAGTCCATCATACTGAACCTCTTCAGGATCTCTACTACATACTTCCCTTTTCTGAGGAAGATTCCATCCAAATTTTGCTGTACCTCCATGCCTAGAAAATAGTGCATCGACACATAACAAGAGCATCACTGGTCTTCCGCCTTCAACCTTGAAGAAAAGGTTGGAATCCACTTTACTCTTAGTAAAGCCTAGATTCATCAGTAATCTATCCATCCTATCGTACCATGTCAAACCTCAGGATCTTCTATAGTCACTCCCTCTGAAGCATCATACTCCCTCTGTCTTCCATACTCTATGTGCTGAAACATTCTGTACTGGAGTGACAAGTAGCTTCCTCTGCTACTAATATTCTATGTATCCATCTAGGGTCATTGGATACCAAGATCCTCTATGTTTAAAAATGTTCTTCTCGCACCCATCTATGAGCTTGTAATCCTTTATCAACCTTGTAGCAAAGGTTCAGATCTTCATTAAGCTCCTCATGTATGTGTTATCCCATGGGTATCTTCTGAGCTAGTAGAATGCCTTGTTTCATTTGCACACATGATTCTTCCTATCATGTGACTTCACTTCCAGTGGCTGTAAATGTCTCTTTGTAGTTTATGCCTTCTTTTCATGAGAAGCCTCATGCTACGAATCTTACCTTGTATCCCATGATGTTTCCATCTACTGCATGATGGAGCCACAAAAATTCCCTTCATGTATCGATACTGCATCCTAGACATCATTCTTCTTGAACTGGTCTTCCCTTTCTTATTGGTTACTTCTTCATGGGTGGAAGGTTCTACATCAATGATGTCACTGCATTCATCATATTATTCTTCATCTTTGAACTGTCATTACTTGTTCTTTGGAACAAGTCTCATTCTTGTTTGCTTGTAGGTGATTATGTATGCGATCTTTTCTACAAGCCAAATGCATTAGTTGTATGGTTAGAAACATTTCATAAGACATATTCATAATGGAAAATTCTTATGCATAAATATATGATCATGCAACTATTTTATCCAATATAACATTCATCCATATCTCATGGAAACTTTCTAGATGCCTTCCATCTCTACTAGGACAACATTGGGATTGTGCACTAATCCAATATGTCAGCAAAGATGTTTCATTCTAGGTAAGAAACAATGGAGATTTGTATAGAACCATGAGCTACTTACCCATCACATGCATATTAGTAGTATACTGTCATTAATGCAAACATTCTATCATGCATAATACATTAACTGAATATAAACAAATGCACAACAAAACAATATCATGAAATGACAATTGAATACTTATCTTTAATTGTTTCGTGGGTAGACTCCTTCTTGGGCCTTCAGCTTCAAAATCTTCTTCATTCATCATTTATTATCCAAATGCTAACATGGATAAGAGTTTCTTCAAGAGTTGAGTCCTTCATATTCCTCATCGCTTGAGGGATATTCTTTGGATGGTGAGAGCTTGATCTTCAGTTGCTCCCATATTCTCTTCTCTTATTATGAGTCAAGCTTCTTCTTCTTCCCAGAGTCTGCTGAAGGTAATCACTTTCTTCTGGAACAAATTACTTGAATGAATGAATCCCATGATCCTGGGAGACCATTCAAGGTGGCATTCACCATTTATTCTTCTAGCGCTTCAAGTTATTCTTTGATTTGAGAGACCCTCGTAAAGTATGACTATATGGTCTCTGCATTCTGGATCTTCACATTCTTCAACTGGTTTTTTAAGGTCATCTTTCGATTTATGTTCTTTCCTTCAAATAAATTGGTCAAGGAATCAAACGTCTCTTTTGGTGTCTTTATGGAAGACACTTGTGGTATAAGGTGATCCATGATTGAATCAACAATGATCTTCTTGACCTTGACGAAGTTCTTCTGGTGTAAGGCTTTTAGCCTCAGCTCCCTCTAGACCTGTAACCTCTTTACTCATGTAGGTGTCCAATTCATTTTCTTCAGAGAGATCATATACTTCCATGCTTGGAAGTTGTCAAATTCACCAAGCTTATCATCAAGCTGATGTGATATATCAGTTTGAAATGAGAACCTCAAATGAAAATAGCTAAAGATTAGATCTTACCGATTTGAGGTGTCCATCCTAATTCTGGAGTTGGATGACCTACGGTTTGTCAAAGAAACCCTAATTTTAAAAACTTGGAATCTTTCATATATGATTGGATAGAAATATAGATATCTTCAAGGCAAGCTGTCCAATGTACTCCTTTTCTGAAAACAGTGGAGGGAAGCTCCCGGAACAGGAAGCCCCAGTTTTCCAATTTCTTCTATAGAAATTCTTGATACCTGATATATTTGAAATTACTACTCCTCTATGTATGAAAATTTGTACTTAGGTATCCTCTCCTTTTCTAGTTCCAAAACCATAAATTTCATACGAATTCGTTTCACCAATTGGGACTTATGATTGTTTTCCCAAGGTGACCTGTTTCAGGACTATTCAGAACAACGAAGTTGTATGGACTGTCACGTGTCATGTTTTCATCTTCTAGGTATGAAACTCAGACCACAAAAATTAAAGTCTGTTCCCATACTATAACATCTTCATGAATTTCATTTGGACCTTTGTATCCCAAGATATAGCAATTATCCCCAGGTGTCGTGTTTAGGGATGAATTCTAGAAGAGGCGGGAACCATAACATGGAGGGATCATATGTCCCAGAATATAGTGAATATGAGGCTGAATTTTGGATACAGTGTAAATCAGTATTTTAGCTTCCTCCTGTGAAATTTTCAGCACCTAGTCCTTCTCGAATCCCATGATATAGCGAATCTAGAAAAACGTAGCAGTTTTAGTATTTTAGGGTTTTTCCAGCTTGGGGTCAAACTAGGGTTTGAATTTCTCATAGTTATACCAAACTAAAAATCTTGACCAAGGTCTCTAAACTTGGATTTTTATGAGGAGAGAAATCCTATGATGGGATCACTAAAAAAAAAAAATTATGTAAGAAGCCCTAATTTTCCGCACAAAAAACTGAAAAATGCTCGGAATCGAATTCCACTTCAACATAAAGATGCACTCTTCAATGGAGAGTTAGACTAGCATAATTTTGCTGATGGATTATGGAGAGATACCCAAAAAGTAAGAAGCCCTAGCTTCTGCAGCTGCACAATGTCTTCTTCTCAGGTTAGCTCTCATACCATGTTAGATTTTTATCATTCAAGCTAGCATTATGATCTTAGGATCTTAAACTGAGAGACTAACATGCACAACAATAAAACAAAAGAGACAACAGACACAAAGAATTTTCCTCGAGGAAACCATAAAGGAGAAAACCCCACAACTTCCTTAGAGATAGAATCAGCACCAATAGTAAAACCTGAAAACATAAAGATGATCTCCAGACAATAGTAGTCTCTCTCTCACTCATGTGCCCCAATGAGCGAGAGTGTGTGTGATAAATAGAGATACTCACTCTCTATTTATATTCTTTCATTCACTTAATGTCTACTCCAACATGTCGGCCTTACTTAACAATTAGTTAGTAGAGCCAACATCTCTAGGAGAGTCTAATAACCCTAGTTCCCCACAGCTTGTGGGGACTTTTCCCCTCCAACCAACAAGGAGGGTTATCCTTAACACAATGGTGGGGACTATTTCCCCGACTTACACTAACTTGTTGAGTCCAGATTTGGTCCCTTTTTAACCATCTTTAATCACCTTTCTTCCCTTGCTTTACACTGCTTAGCATATCAATCAGACTGACTTTCTTCA
>LPNX010846004.1:10736-21982 GCA_001517045.1 Pseudotsuga menziesii
ACGCCTGGACTTGCGTTGAAATTTCAGGAGGCGTTATTGCTGATTTTAGGCTAATATGCGTTGATGGTGAATGCCCTATTTCATGATGGCCAATTTCGGAGGCATTAATTACTCACCTTGACAAAACAAATGGGCGTTATGGGAATCCGTAGGCACTAATGGTGGAAATCTGCTAGGGCGAGGAAGAGAATAAATCCTCGCTGTGGTGTTGCTCGAGGAAAAGAAAGGAGGGTTAGAGGAGAGTCTTTGATGAGGGAATACAAGTGATAATATCCTCCCTGTAAGCTACGAAAGGCTCAACAGAAAGCTCTAGATCCTGTGAACTGGGGTGACACTTCGATGGAAGGCTATGCAACATTTTCTCAAAGTATGAATTGATCCACCTTTCCATATTACCTTCGGTTGAGTTCATGATATGCGTAGTTGTTAGGTACATCTGCATCTTTCCTCTACGCAAGTGAGGATAGCCTTGCCGGTTAATTGTGAAAGGATGACTTGCACTTTGCCGTGGATCTTTTGGCCTGATATTGCATACAAATCTGGAAAAATGTTCGTAGTGTTATATTGCATTATATATTGTTACTTGCCTACAAATTTAGTGGGTTTTCTTATTTGAGCCTGAGATTTAATGGTTTTCTGGAATCTTTTGTTGAACCTAGATAAGCAATGAGTGTCGTTGTTTTAAACATGGAAATCTATTTCCTATGTTTTATCCTTTAAATATGCCAACATCGTGCATGGAATTTTGGAGTTCTGCATAAATCATATCGTGTTGGACCTGGTAGTGCATTCGACTATTGTGTTTGAATGCTTGAGAAAACTTTAGACCCAACATCTGTGCTTCAAATATGAAAACCATAGGAAATCGACTTGATGAATAAGTCTTTAGGGTTTCCAGGCTATATACTTATGGATTCCAAAAGTAAAGACGTGTGACCTCTATTTAGACCACAATATCCATATTAGAATAGGGAATGACTTATTAAATTCCAATGAACGTTGTTTTTCCTTTCCAGCGACCCCAACGAATAGAGCCGGTATTGCTGGATACAAGGTGTATATCCAGTGTATGAGAATAGTGAATCTTAGACAGTGGATAGGTTCAGACTGCTTATATATCTTTTTTATTGAACTGTTTTTGTTGAGCAAATCGGATATAAGCTATGGGTGGGAAGGTAAAGCTCCTCTACTAGAAGGCATATGGTAAGCAGGAAATCCTATTTTCCTTCATCTCATTAGAGCGACCTGCCATCCTTTATTGCCTTCATGAGTCCCTGGTTAGGCTACTAAACGAAACCCTTACAAGACCCTTTACTTCACGTGGATCACATGGATCACAGGAGTAGTAAATACATACATACATAGGAGATTAATACCTTTTAACGATTTCTTGCCTAGATTAATTGATTAAATGGCCCATCAAAAATAGGTTAATGGTGGTGTTTGAAAAGATAACGTTGAGACAATTTTTTTCCCCAAAACCTAGTATTGTTGTTGGTTGTTAGGAGCAACGATAGTATTATTGATCTATTTTTTTTCAGTAGAAATTGGTGGTGTTCGAAAAGATAATGTTGAGACAATATTTTCCAAAAACCAAGTATCGTTGTTGGTTGTTAGCAGCATTGATAGTATTAATGTTTTCGGTAGTGACAGAATCTTGAAGTAAACTTGGGATATTGAGTGCATAATTGTTTATTATTGTTACAACTACTGTACATTTGTCTGGTAACTCTTTAAATGTAGATTTCCACCACCATTTGTTAACATACAGCACACTAGATACACGGGTATCAATCTTATCATGTCATAGTGGAAAAATAGAGGCAACAATCTCCCATATCATGTTGGTATTAATATCCGATCCGTCACTAAGATTTCCAACATCTCTGTGTGGTTTAGGCTTTCAGCTTAGCTCGTCCTGACTCAGGAAGATGCATACGACTAGAAATATCTGTCATTTGACCTACACATTTTGGATGGACAATGGGGGTTGTAAGCATAAATTATTAACTGCTAAGCATAAATTATTAACTGCTTAACATGTAAGGTAGGCATAGAGGTTTACAATGCACATAAAGAATGTAAATACTCGCACGGATCGAGATATTGCATTGTACTAATTTTAAATTCTTATCTATGTCTCTAGAGTTTGTTGAGGATGGGGACTATATATAGATATATATACATATATATAAGACTTGTGAAATGTTTGCATTATGTATGATGATTTGATTCTGGACTAGCTAGGTACAATTTAGGTTTTATATTCCACGGTAAGGTTACCAAATGTTTAAATACCTTGGGCACTCAGAAGGGGAAAACATCATCTTGGGAATTACTGTCTTATGAATGCCCATGTTGAACAACACATTTTAGCAAGATCTTGTTCTGTAAGTTAATACTTTTAATGTTTTATGAGAACCGTATTTTGTTAAAGGTTCCAAGAAAAATTGGAAATAAGTAGATGTAGGTGGTATTCATGTATTTGGGATACATGTTACAGTCTATTACTCATGCCCTGGTTAGACCTCGGTATTTATGAAAAGATGCGGTATCAGAATGCACTTTTGTAACCTTGGTCGAAGAATTTAATAGAAAATATAAATGGTTTGGTTGACGTAACCCCAAGGTTGGGGTGAACCACGTACATTCTTGTCTGTCTCCTTTTCATGTGCTTGAATGTTTACTCTCTCAATTTTCTTTTTGTATAAATGATATTGTTGCAAATGGATTGAAGTATATATATAACACCTTTGAAAATGATTATTACCAGAAAAATGAAGTCTGTTTCATTGCATTAATTAGTTCTTGTATTATGTACTTCATTATCTGTATGAAATGATCCAGTATCGTATTCTTTTGAAATAACTATACACAAAAGGGCTCCTAGACCCTTTTTGCAATTTTTGTCCAAATATGTGGCACCGGATTTTATTAGGGGAGCTTATTAAAAGGAGACCAACAAAGCTTGAATTTAACAAGGAAAATGCTCGTAGGCTGTTAGACAATAATGGCTACCCCTAGTTTAAGTTATAATAGTTTTGATTCTTCTTTTATGATTGAAGTCTTAATAACTAAGAGTCGCATTAAGGGGGAGTTAAAAACTCATATTAATCCTTCATATACTTGCATAAGACTTAAGGGTGTATCATAATGTCATCTATTGAGTGGCTTTCTTTTAGTATTTTAGCATGTAGAAAAACTCAATCAGAAATAAGATATGGCAATTTGAGAAGTGGGCAGATCCTTGCTAGTAGGGATTATACTGATTGGTTGATAAATACTAAATAATTTCTATCTTATGGCTGATACTTCACTAAGGCCATTTATTACAAGTATTAGACTAACATCCTTCATGGGATTATCTGGCACAAGAATTCCTCTTTTCTAGGTAAGACATCTTCTATTACTCTCTTCATGGAATTTTCTGTACATGTGATCCTATGGTGCAGACAGAAGGTAATGCTGTAAAAGATAATAAAAGGATTACTATTCTATGGTTGCAGAGCAAGTCATTTTCGAGGGCATTATGAAGATGACATGTTGTGAATTATTCTTAAATGATTATTTTCCACGCACATGGTTTTGATACCTTGGATATGAAATCTCTCGTAAAGTTTGCCGCTAGCAGGTTGGACCTCTTTATAGTAATAAAAAAAAAAAAACTTTCCCCTTTTTTCCGCACATATTGGCATCAAGGGCTAAGAGGGACACTACATATGGTATCAGAGCAAAGTTAAAATGCTTGGACCCCATGAACTCATTGACATGTAAGTATGTTGTGAACTATGTGATTTAACTATGTGATATTACAATGCACGCTATAAACGGAAATATTGCTGAACTCTGTGCACGAGTTTCTGAGAATTATGTGTAATGCATGAAGTTAGTTGCATGTAATGAAATATAGGAAAGGTTCTTTGTTTAAATTGGGGAATAAAAAAAAAATTAGGACACTATTAGGCTTGTCGCAACATCTCTAAGCAAGATATACTTATGTTGTTTTACTTACATATTGATGAGTGAAGTACAAGTTGAAATTGTGTTTAGTAATATTGAGTGCATCATATTAACACATCAAGAAAAGATATTGAAGAGGAAGTAATGCCTTTGTAGGATACACAAGCATATTTTGTCGCAGTCAAATAGGAACATGTTATCATATAATTTGTTTATGGGGGTAAGATGTGACTTATTTTGGGCAAGAATTTATGAACAGATAATGCAGGTGCGCATAGTTACAAGAAGCAGCATCACATGAGGACAAGAGGCAAAGCTGAAATCCTTAGTAGAAATAATAACACCTGGAGTCTGTATGATTCCCTGCTTATTATGGAAAGGTTACCAAGATGGTAACATTTGATTAGTTATATTGAAATTTCATAGCTTCGATAATTTGTTATGTTAAGAATATTCTTTATAAAAAGTTTTCAAAAATTTCTAGTATAGTAGCTGGTTATAGAGAGACTCTATATATGCCTTAACACTAGAACATATGGTTATATTGAATGTATAATGTAAGTCACTAAGGTCTAGAGGGAGCATGGGGGAATGTCGAGCTACCACACTGATACGGTGTTGAGCGAGTAGGCATGAAACATGAAGTACGCCTAGAGATATGAAAGTTGTGTTTGAGGAGGAGCTTCTAGGCTCCGGAAGAAGGAATATGTCAAGTAGAGATTATGATATTTTTTTTTATGTTTGAAATGACATTATATGTAACTCACAGAGCATTGGGATTTTTTCAGGTGGTGAATTGTGGAAGTCCGAGTTGGACCACAACTGAATAATTGAATGTAAATTAACTAGATTACCTATGAAATTTGTCTAGAGTATAGCCAAATTAAATGGTAAAGTATCTTGTAATGCTTCTCATTATATTGCACTAAATATAGAGACTCGTATTGGATGAACAAGAACATCATCACACCTAACATAAGTGGTTAATTTGTGAAATGGTGGTAAACAGCTCATTTGGAATTGCTGATGTTATCAGAATGCCTATGTCCCTAGCTTGCCACACATAAATGTGGTGTGAATATGGAATGTCTCTTCACTGTAATTCTCCAAATAATAGATGGGTAAAGATGTCTAAAGTTATTTGAGTTGATGAATGTTGCACATGATGTTGCATAACATTATACACTTACACTACAGGATATGCCAAGAACACTATCAGTCGAGATTGACTAGTAGAAAAAGTATTCGCTACCTTAAATAATGAGGTTAAGGAATGTTGATTGTCAAATTTCAGGATTTTATGAACCAAGGATTTAACTGTGGATTCTGTGGTTTTTATACTGACATTGCAGGCTTCACCATGATGATGATGAGTGTTGCAATCAACGTGCACTACGATATATAAAAATCTGCCTGCATAAATAAGTTGCGCTCAACTTGCTCAGAAATGTGTAAGGATTAATTTCCTAGATAATTTATAGGGTTATATGACTCATAAGTGATGATTAAACTACTACAACTTATGATTAGTTAAGAAAATTGTGATTTATTGACTGATGTTTTGACTAACCCTATAGCCGACTCACAAGTCGGGACAATGACGATAAAAGTCATGCGAAGCACCAAGGAGTGTGCATTATGATTAGTAGGGTGAAATCTATACTAAAGAAAAATTGCATGTTGCGGGAGCACCATGGTGTTAGGCAAGTGATTGACGTGTGAACACATCAGTGTTAGACATGTACGCTGCAGGAGCACAATGGTGTTAGGAAATCGATTTCTGCGTGAGCACATTGGTGTTAGGCGCATGGTGTGGCAAGAAAAGACCTAGGTAAAACTGGACATCTGGAAGACAGGACGCTGTCTGATGTCACGGAGGAGAAAAATTTTGACTGGTGGTCAAAAGGGAGAGTAACCTCAGAAATAGATGTAAGTCCACCCAAAAATTTAACTGCAGGGAGAGTTCAAAGGATAATGAAAAAAAAGAAAGTTGTGTTAGCATCTTTCCAAGTCACTGAACGGTTACATGTCTTAATGTGTAAATGTGAAGGAATGAAGAAAACTAAATTATGTTGAATTATTGGTTTTTACATTGATGTTTATAGGATGCAGATCTAAAGTAGTGCTTCAAGTGCAGAACATAATGTAGTCTTCATTCGTATAAATATTAAACTATGTAAGATCTGGCGATAGTCTTCGTAGGTCTGGTGGAAAAGAGGTTAAGAAGCCGAATTGGTTTTGCTCACCAGAATGTGAAAATAAGCAAAGGGGGCCAGCAAGGTTAGGGACGATGAATAAGTAACGTCGAGGACAGTGTCAATTCTAGGGGGAAAGGATGTAAGATCCCCCTCCAACCTTGAAGACCTAAGAGCGACTACGACTTGTAGAAGTAGAAAATAAATCATAAATGCATTCACGAGGAATAGAAAACCCTCACCTCAATAAGGTAACTCCCACCGCAAGTTAATCAAGGGCACTTGAGACAGAATCGTGTGACGATTTCTCAAAATCCAAATACTGAGATTTGGGACATCGATGGACTATAATTTAAAAGACTCAAATTATTTAGTTGATTTTAATTTTGTTTAATAGTTATGAATACTTAAAATTTCAACCACTGTAAATATCAATTATGTGTTTAATGATCATTAGAAGTACTCTTTAAGAAACAGAAGTGGAATTATTTTTTCACAATGTTTCATAGGGAACTTGCAAAGGGATTTTTTAAGCAAATTTTCTTCATGTAAAGGTATCTTATCATTCATTTTTAACTCTCACATGGCTTCCATAATATATCATAGAAGATTAAAAAGAATCTCTCCAACCCTTGTCACACAAGAGATGCATATCGAGTAGCCATATCGAATGGATATATAGGAAGAAAAAGAAACCCTACCTTCGACAAAATAGAAAAATGTCACATACACACGCTCATTCTCACAAAGATGAAACTGTAAGGGTTGAAGGATGTGATGCCCCCGCAGTAGGTTTGTAAAAATGATAAAGAAAAGTTACCCGGGTCTCATATTTATAATGTGTGAAATCATATGGAAGAAAACAATAAAACTCTTTAATTATTAAACAAATTTTGCATTAAAAATATATATTTAATACATATTTGGGATAGGAATATTGAGAAACTAAAATCCATAAACATCACCAAGAAAAACCATAAGGCGATTGAAAATTTCTCAAAGCACTGTCTCATGCATCTTATGAGGGACTTGGTTTTGAATTCATAAGTGACATACTTCCTATACATCTTCAAAAGCTCCCAGCACTCCAAATTTTATGCATTACACGTATCGGCTCCCTTGATTCCTTTTATAAGAATTGGAACACTAAGACTATAAGAGAATGATGACGAAATAATATACATGTTTACCAATCGAGAATCCTATGATACTTTCTTGGAATTCAAATAGTGACATTCAGGACATTTGGGTTAATAATTGTTACATTTACTCTTTGAAGAAATTACGTTGAATTTTTTTTTTGACAACATGGTTTAATATTTTGTAGGTAACTTGTGAAGGGAATCCCTAATAAAATTATTTTCCTATTAGGGTCTCTTATCTTTCACACGATTTCCAAACGAAATATGTGAATGATGATAGGATTGATATCGCACCTCTATCATTTTAGAGATGCAGAGTAGGTAACCACACAGAAGAAACCCTAATATGGAAAAAGATACAAATAAAATTTATTCCCACTAATTTTGATAAATAAGAAACCTCAAAGGTTGAAACTTGCTATGTTCCGTAGATATGGCTTTGTAAAGATGATAAAAAGAGTTATTTTGGTCTCGCATCGAGAATGGATAGAACAACTTTCCAAGAAGTTACACCATCTGAATACCAAAGAATATCACATGTATAGGTGATTTGTTTTATAAAACCTTTGTATGTCGCTTAAATTTACAATGTTTGTAAACATATGAAAAAAAAAACTCTTAAGTTATTAGACAAATTTTTCACTTATAAATAAAACTAATATGTATTTGTGATAGGAATATTAACAATGAATTTTTATTTATTAATATTTTTTATTTATCTCATCTCTATATGCTATTCCATGTCCATTATTGCATATGTGAAATTTATTTAAATAAAACTAATTACTCCTCAAAAATAAAAACCAATATCTTTTGAACATCTTGAATTTAAATGTGAGTTTTATAATTGATAATGACTTCCTAATATCCAATATTGTTTTTATTTTAAAATGTTTTTTTTTTGTAAATCAAATGAGTCAATAAAACAAATGATACTTTTAAATTACATGGTTTCTAAATCAATTAAATACCTAAAAGAAATCAAGAAACCCTTCTTAATATCATGTATTGATCCCTTGAGAAGGTGATCATTGGATTTACGCTACACAAGTCACCTTGTACCCCCAATATACATTTCTCCTGCCTCTCATAATAAAGAACTAATAACACCTTGAGGATTCATATTTGTAAAAAAAAAACTTCCCTCGTGTTCATTTAGTGTACATTGTATATAGATAAATATAGTCTTCAATAATATGTATGTGTTTGTTTGGATGCAAATTATATTCTTGTAATAATGTAAAAGTCGTCACAAATAAATAAAATAAAATCGATGTAGTCATATTCATATTTAATATCATTTAATTGTTAGTTTCTCTACTTATTATTATAGTCTATGTCTCAGCTAGGCTTACATTTCATCCAAAAAAATCAGCTCCACTTTCTTCCTTCAAGTGTACTTGGACTTCTTCTTCTTTGTCTTATAGATATTGATGCTAAGTATTTGTTAGTCAGAGTCTTCTTCAGCTTTTGGAACATAGTGCAAGTCTTCTTCTTTTGTTTCAACAACATTTTTCTTGTTGTCATCTTTACACGCACACTGAAATCTTTTGTGCAAAAAAATATGAATACTTTCTTCTACAATTGATTCTTCGTTAAATACTTCTTTCAGCATATTCCATGGTCTTTTTGGAGAATCAACTTCTACAATATAACGAAATAGGGAATAGTCTATACTGTCTTGTATGATACATAAGGTAACAACTTGCCTTCTTTATTTTTGGCACTCATTCAAAGCCTTAAATGAATTTGGGTCTCTAGGTTCTTCTTCAACTATGATTTCCTTTAATCTTGTGATTTTAATAAATTACTTACGTTGGGTGCCCATACATCATAATAATCTCCAACAAATGTTTTTCATAATCATTCTGGTGTTAAGATATTTCTTACCTATTCAATTTCTTCTCGTAGTGCTTTTGGTAGCTCCCTCATCAAGAATCAATAATTTTCCATTTTCTTCGATCTTCTACAATCTTATTTTCTCAATCAAAACCTCCAATAAGTTGGATATATGTGTGTGTGGTTTCCACTTTATGAAAACACTTACCCATAAAAGAAATGGCTCAGACTATTGGCTCTGATACGATGTTAAAGAAAAATAACCGAAGTAGAAAAAGAGAAAAGAAACAATGGGTATATCGAATTACCTTGGAAATGTAATTGAATTTTCAATACTAAGCAGCAATATTTGTAAGACTACATAACAGAAAAAAACATAGGTAAGTACCATTGGTCATCAAATACTATGGGCCACTAGTTCTACATAATGTGACCAACTCAACTACTCAACTAACTAACTAATTAATGCACTATTGATAGTGTTATGCCGAGATTACAATTCTTGATAGTTAGGAGACATTCACAAGCACAACGAGTAGTTGATTTAAACATTTTTATTGCACTGTGCGGGTTACTCAATATTGAATTCATAAGTAGAATCCCTCTTAAACATCTTCCACAACTGCCCATACTTGACATTTGTTGAATTAGAAGGGACGAATCTCTAGGGATGAATCTCTAGTGTGAGAGATCAATGAGGAGAGAATATAAAGTTTTACCAATCGTGAGTCCTATGACAAGTTTTTGAAATTTAAAAAGTTATATTTGGTACATTGAGGGAAATTTAATTTAAAAATTGAATATATTTAGTGGCATTGATGAGTTTAATTATTTTTAATTGTGATGAATGTTTAAAACCTCAACCACCATAAATATCAATTATGTGGTTAATGATTGTTAAAACTTATCTTTAAGAAAGAAAAATGTAATTGTTTATTCACATCATTTAAGGTTTTATATGTAACTTCCAAAGCGATTTCGCAAGCAAATTATTTTCATGTTAGTGTCTCTTATCATTCTTTCTTGAACTTCACATGGTCTCTAAAATATATATGGGAATACTAAAAGGATTGTTGTCAAATATTTGTCATGCTAGAGAAGTAGAGCCTATATTGACATCGAAGGGATATACAGGAAGGAGAAGTAACACTAACATGGACAGACCAAACATATATGATATATACCCAGTCATTATGGCAAAGAGCAAACCCTAAGGGTTGAAATTTGTGTTTCCAAAGAGATAGGTTTGTTAACATGATAAAGCATAGTTATTTTGGTTATACATCTAGAAGGTATAGAATAGTGTTCCAAGCACTTACAACAATAGAATATAACATATTCTTTAAAATTTATGTACATTCCACGGAAATTTTTAGTGGCCAAACATAGCCCACGGGTTACTGTCTTTCCATGTTTTTCCCAAAAAAATATTAGCCAATTTCCACTTTTAAAGCCCTCTTTCATCAAATTTTGATAGGAAAAAAAATTCCACTCTAAAATAGGCAAATTATTATATAAAGTATACAAATTCTAGGAAATTGAAATATTTTCTAAAAAAATATAGCCAAAATTTTGATAGTTGACATTTTAAGAAATCATAAGATTCTCCAAGGTCTATACATGTTATAATAGGTATGCATCCTTAAAATTTTCCCTTGTTACGTTCCTTGAATTTATAATCTTTGTAATCTTAAAAAATAAAAAAAATCAACTCTGAGTATTTAAACAAATTTTGCATTTAAAAATAAAACTAATACGTATTTCTCATACGAATATTTACAAAGAATCTTTAATAACTAATATTTTTTATTTATTTGTTCGACATAGGGATTTTCATTGCATCAATTGTAGATGTGCTAGTTCTTTAAATAAAACTAATCTCCTTATTCATAAATTTGAAAACTAAAGACCAATAACCTTTTAACCTTAAGGATTTATTGATTGGATTCACACTACAAAGGTCATCTTATACACCCGATATAGACTTCTTATGCCTCTCATAATTAATATTGAATGACACCTTTAGAATTCATGTTAAGCAAAAAAACTCTTCCCTCGTGACCATTTAGTGTACATTGTATATATCTAAATATATTTTTCAAGAATATAT
>LPNX010846004.1:35789-47126 GCA_001517045.1 Pseudotsuga menziesii
TTGTACTTTTAATGTCATAATGCAATAATTACCTAGTAATGTTTGATCTATCTAATTGCCTTAGCTACCTAATTAAATTTATAAGATTAGGAAATGAACAATCACTTATTTATATATTACATATATAAAGTCTTTATGTGACTTTACTCATTTGCTCTCTTAATTTAGTTCTCATGTAGTTGTTGATAGAGAAGTTGAGAGTGTTTCATTAGGCATAATCTTGTTGATTTCTTGATTAAGAGTTAATGCAATTTTCTATTTAAATTTTATTTTCTTACAGAACTAAATATAGTTTGTTTTGTGATTAATTATTGATGCTTTACGAATTCTATTTTCAAAAACCTTCTTATATTTAAGTAAATTGTTTACAATAGAGAAGAAACAAAACAAGCATATGGTATGTACATCTTATTGCTTAAAGAAACTACAATAGTGGATGGTATGTAGAAACATAATTACATATTCTTTATGAAAGAAAGTAAAACAATAATAATGTTTCCTTGCTCTACATAAACTCCTTGAGGAACTAACCTAGTTTTCAAAAATATATTCACATCTATGTTTACAAATAAGATTTTCATTCACAAAGAAGATTTTCATTCAAAAATATATACTTAGTTTGGTATTAATATTTTCAATAATATATATATGTGATTTATAAATTATTAAAATAAAAAAAAATTAAATAATATATTTGAAATAATAATATGTATAGGCCTTATCAAAAAAAATTTTTTATAGACTGAACATGCATACCTGTATATAGCATTGTATACTTTACTAAACATGTATAACTGTAAAGCATTGTATACTTTAAGCTACTTAATTCAAAATGGAAGAAAATTCAAATTGTCTATGTTGTTCACCATGAGCAAAGTTGAGTCAAACATTCCAAGCACGGTATAATCTCATTCATCGCTCTCTCGCGACACTTCTTCAGGATGAAACTAGAATGTTGGAAACCATTCACTTAAAATGAGCACGTTGCAAATGAAATGCCGTAGGGGAGCATGACACTTTCATTCAAATCAAATCATTTAAATTAAGTAATAAAATTGAAGTAAGCTACCGACGCGACGATTTTGCCCCGCGGCGGCCCTTCGGCCACCGGACCGGCCTTCCCCGTCGCCGACCCCCCATTCACCCACCGTCGCCCCCACCCTGTTTGCGGTCCTTCAGTTGTGCCCCATCGCCGTTACACCCTCCACCGTCAGTCGCCATCTCCACCTCCTCGACGTCCCACGCCATGCTTTTAAGACTCCACCCACTCCCTTCGTCTAGGATTCCCGCCACGCTACCATTCAAACCCCATATTCCACCCATTCCCTTCGTCTCTGCGCTCTGCAATTATCCCACTGTGTGTGCTCTCGAGCACTCATGACTGTGCTTTCACCATTTCCTCTCTTCAGGTTTCTCCCTTCATAGAAATAGCGAAGACCCAACTCGCAAGATGCTGGAGAAGTGCGAGAGTCCGAGGGGGTTTCGAATGACAGTACGATGCCATGTCTTAAGATTCATGCACAGCATGTCCATGAAGCTGAATGCACTGCCCCCTAAAGAAGATGTTTCGAAGCTTTAATGCACCGCCCACCGTCCCCTAAAGAAGATGTGCCCAAGATTAATGCACCGCCCAGAAGCTTCTTTCTGCACTGTCTCCATCCCATGAGGCAATCCTCTGCATTTGTAATTACAACTGCCATGTCTTGAAGAATCATGCACGGCCCGTGCTGAAGCTTAATGCACAGCCTTGGAAAGAAGATGTGCTAAAGCTTAGTGCATCACAGAGTAGATTCATTTGCCATTTGGTTTCCACGCAAATTGTTGTGGATTCTCATAGCTGTTCTCAGAATTGACATATCTATAGTTGTTCATATTGTTGTTAGAGGTGTCTCAGTTGTTGATGCAAATTAAAATTCATTATTTGGGAGCAGAACAGAACAAACACCAACACCAGGTAAATAACTACACAATCCTTTCATTAAGTATTCTAATTTAGCTCCACTGACTAAGTATTCTAATTCGGAGCAGTTCATTCTTAAAAAAACATGGACAATTAGAACTGCACACAAATTTTTATTAAATGTTTTGAAGGTGAAAGAACGATGGAGAAATTAAAATCTCTAAACAACTTTCTATGGAAAAGTTTAAATAGTTTACAAGTTTGAATGATAAAGAACTTACAGATGACTGCTGGTCCAACCAATAATCAATGTACTAATGGTCCAACCAATAATCAATGTTCTGGTCCAACCAAATGTTATCTGTGGAACGGAATAGGACTGCATGTTGATTTATCCTCGGCGGAGACATTTTTTTATTAGGCACATCCCTTTCCTCTTTCCTCAATTTTTGTTGAAGGTACTTCTTAGCCAATTAAGAAACCAGATCAAGAACCAATTTGATACCCAACATCGTAGTAAGAGGTAGACATAGTGCGTTTAGATACCAGCAAAATAATAACCCGAGCCTATGGAGAAGTAGAAGAATTTTCTGTAAGATATAAGATTTTTTTCCCAGGGCTTCATTTAGATGCCTGATTTAGAGTTAAGCCTTCAACCTCTTTTCATACCCTTACACAATTCTATTTACAGTTCTTAAAACCATAAAACATTTTATAGAGCCACTAAAATTATAGTCAAGGAAGAGCACGGCCTTAGTGCTCTATTTTATTTACTCTTCTTATTTTAATTTGGAATTATCATAACATTAAGTAAATACAACAAATATGTTACATACATTAGAAATGTAGACGACTCCTATAAGCTCACCGTTGACAAAGAAATTAATCCTGCTCATGCAGGTGTTTTTCGTTACCATAAGTGATGCATGGCTGCATGTTTTACAGCAGTTAGAGCAGGAGAAAATTAAATGTATCCTTGGATGTGTTGGGCAAGGAAAGTAAAAGGAAATGAGGTATATAACACAGATATGTATATAGAGAAAGAGGTGCAACACAAAAGAATATAAATCATTGTATATCTCATAGTGTACCGTCGTAATTATTGTTAGTCAATAGAATGTTTATGGGAGGAAGGCTCATCCGATTCCATTTTCCAGCTGCAGCCGTGGTCACAGTGACCAGAATTCATAGCACCATTTCAACCGGTTTCAATTTCCAGCTGCATCTATGGTTATAGTGATCCCAACACAACACCATTTCATCGGAAGGTACTCTTTGTTTGATTTCCTGACAATCTCTGCAACCTGTAATTACTGCATACATATATTTTGAAAAATTAGACCTAACTATTTTCTTTGGGGATTACACAATGTTTAGCTACAATTGCAGCAAATGTGCTCTTCTAGCCTATCAAAAGCCATTGTTGAATAAATCTTAGGAAAATTTTATTTCAATCTTAAATTTATTCCATTAAAGTAAGTTTAATAAAACTTTAATGTACCTTCACGAAGACTGCATCAGATGAAGGTATATGCTCAAACATACTCCCGCTAAGGTGCTCCTCTCCTGCAACTCAAACACCCAATACTAATAAGGACAAAATCGAGTGATTCTGTGAACAGTTAATCCTTTCCTATGACAAAATAATTTAACAGGAAGGATATGTAGAGGTTACTTGGTAACGTAGCAGCACTGATAATAATGTGTAAGAGATCAAGATTAATGATGCAGTTGTCAGTTCTGTAATATATAATACTCACAAATTTGGATTTTTTTTTAGAATTTAATTCATAATCAGTGCTTACTCAACAAGCATGTATACACAGTGTGATCCCACAATCCCCACAACCCCTTTTAATGCTAGTAGCTATGCATTAGATGAGGATGATAAACCCAAGACACCAAACACAAAAGGAAAGGAGAAAAAATGAAAGTTTTTTTTTTTACCAATTTATTAGTGTAAAAACAAGAACATGGAAAAAATAACAGCATATTTTTAAATCTTTGTGCTTACCATAAAGATTGAGGTTGTGCTTGTGGAGGAATGAATCTGGAGTGATTGCACTTGAAGAATTATTTGAGATTTTGGAGAGACGTCGATTGTTCAAAGCCTAGAGTCAATTCAAAGAAGAATTAGATAAAAGATCACTGTAAAAGTGTTAGCGCAACAACACACAACGAGGGTAGACAGACAAGGAAGAAAGAGCTTTGTTTTTCAGCATACATGTATCAATGTACAATGGTGAGAATAGTGGTTTGTGTAGAAACAACGAGAGTGCATTCATGCATGGAAGTGTCATAAATAGTTGACAGGTATCCTCACTTATGGACACAAGTCCTTCGTTGGCTAAGTAAATTGATTTATATTTTTTATTAATATCATTGAATTAACTTTATTTATTGGAAGATATTTTTGAAATATCAAGAATAATAATAATTATTTCATAAAATGTCATTATAGTCTATTTCCATTTAGAAAATTAAAATTAAAAGATCCGTATATTATCTTTCTCAGCCTTCTAAAGAAGGAATCCCGCAACTGAATAACTACCCTTCTACCTTATGCTTTTATGTACACAACACGGATCAAAAAAATATAAATTTCTCTGTAAAGAAAAAAGATTAAATGCGATTGTAAAATTTATCCAACAGATACCAATGTGAAATTAATATCCACAATGTGAAATTTTTATTCACTTAATATTTGTTTTATTTTTATTAAAAATATATAGCAACAAGTGTGATCTAGGTGCTAGCATAGAGACACTGAAACATAACTCTAACTATATTGACATAGGAGTACACATGATATCCCTATATTCATATTTATATTTTCAATCTTTAGTCTAAGCTATACATTGCAGGTGGTATAGAGACTCACAATGAGGTATTGAAGATGTCGAAGGTGCTTTGCCTGTACAACCGCAGTCAAGCAGAGACATCTGAAAATGTTGCCAAGTATATATTGGAAGCAGCTAAGAATGGAACTCTTTTGGTTACACTCAGATTATTGGCCTCATGCTATCGACATTATCACGTGGATTTATACCTGTAGATTCTGTTTTTTGCCCAGAGAGAATGATGGATATTGACCTTTGGATTGGCCTTGATATTACGATGGACAGCTTGTTGATTGCACAAAGGCTTTTATTGCTCTGGTTTCTTGCTTGGATCTAGAAGTATGTTGGTTAGTTGGTTTTGGTTGAATTGCAAAAGCTTGCCCGCATTGTATGGCCTGAAGATATCGACAGGAAAAGCTAGGCCTATAGCTAGCACCAGTGAGATATACTTTCAACCCCGTGTTAGGGCTGGAAGGGCCTTTATTGAATTGGTTTTGTATGTACCTTTCAGAATTTTTTTCTGTTTGGCTGCCATTGATCCATCTTAAGAAGGATCTACCAAGCATTATAGATCCATTTTAGAAAGATTTACCAAGAACTTTGCAAACCCTTTTTAAGAGTGGAAAACATATATGAATAATAAAATAAAATAAATGTATATTCATATATTTTGGCTTTTTTATGTAACTTGTTTAAATGGTTAAGAAATAAAATAAAATAAATGTATATTTATATATTTTGTCTTTTCTTGTAACTTGTTTATCAATCTGGCTTCAACATTACATACTATTATTTATAATTTATATATTGTAAATGTTTTATCATATATGAATTTAATAGTTAAAGAAATAATAAAATATAACAAATGGACATTTATATATTTTTTGTTTTTTCTATGTAATTAGTTTTATAACAATCTAGTTTCAACATTACAGACCATTATACATGGTTCATATCATAAATATTTTACAATATATGATTTTAATGGTATTGAAATGATCAAATATAACCAAAGTTTTACAATATATGAATTTAATGATTTTAATGGTTAAAAAATAATAAAATATAATAAATGGACATTACTAGACATTTGTTTTTCTCTTTAACTAGTTTATGACAACTTGGCTTCAAATTACAAACTATTAAACAATTAAACAAAGAATTTCAAGTGAATTATACTATATTATTTTATTAAAGGATCAAAATAATTCCAGTGTTTGAAGTTGGCTTTTATTTGGTGCAGCGGATCCATAAGCCTAGTAAAATTGATATGTATATTATAAATACAAGATATTTTAATTATTACAGTGTATTTTTGTTTACAAAGAAAAAGAAAATGTTAAATTTAAGGATTGTGTTTTCCTAAGTAGATAACATTTGTTTTATATGGGTTAGTATAAATTATTGTTTAGGGTAAATTATTGGTATTTCATACGTGAGTTTAAATTGGGTATTTGTTGGTATGGAATTAGTTAAATAGTTTATAATATTTGTGTCAATCATTTGCGTTAACATAATTTATTTAAAGAATTCATGTTATTTAATTGAATTTAGAGTAACAAAGTGCGATATAACCTAGTATTGGGGAGATGTTGTAACACTTATGTAACATGAAGTTTTAATAAAAAGAACAAAAGTAAAAACAAAAATACAATTGGTGTTGGATTAAACAAAAAAAATGAATTGTTTTAAAGCTAAATATATCAAGCACAAAAGGGGATCAAATATCTTAAAGTGTTAAAAAAAATTATCTCTCTTGGTGCACGATAGATCTCGTTTAAGATGGATCTATGCTGGTAAACTAAAAAAAACATTTCTTAAGGTGTAAAGTTTTCTTTGTGTTAAAAATTTAAGATAAAAAAATTGGATTCCTCTCTGTGCTTAATAGATGTGAGCTTATGTAACAATTCCAAATTCCTCAAATATTTTTTTTAGAGAAATGGGGTAGTTTTGTTTATTTATTTTGATTTCCCTTCATCTTAACATCTAAAACTTTACTCTCAACGTTTTTATGGAATTATAGCCTAATCAACAATCAAGAAGTCAATAATTCCTTCTTTTTAAATAACTATGTCAAATTCCTTTAATTATATAAACATTATGAAGTATAAGTTTCAATCAACTATAAAAACTTTACTGATAAGAAGGCAAGTTATTCTGCAATATGGTCATCATACCTTGGTAAAATTATTTCAACTACTTTCCTTTAGAGAATTTTATCATGTAATAGTTACAACCATAATAATATGAAAATACACTCTTTTCCATACAAGAATAATAAATATTCTTAGAAGGTTTGCACACAAAATATGCTTAACTACATGCTCTCTATGTGGAAATATTTCATGGCCCATTGTACCATCACATATCTACAATGAGTAATGCCTAGTAATCATCATTAATAATAATCATATCCTTACTATGTATAAAGTCATATCACATAATTACATACTACATGTTCAAATTTCATTAATGATGTACAATTAAAGAAAAACAGGTTCTCCTTGAAAAGAAGGAGTTTTCAAAGCATTAACTTAAGTCAATTTGATGTAAAAAAAACACATAAAGTATAAATATAAAAGGGACACAAATATATGTGGTTCACCCCAACCTTGGGGCTACGTCCACCATAGATTGTTAATTTTTTAATTATTTATCAACAAAGAGGGTTGCAATTCTACAACACATCCACTGCTATTTATTTTCCATTTCTCAAAGTCTCTTTTACAAAGTATACTTTCAATACTTCTACAACCTTACCACAAGGCTTCCCTCTTACTCATGATGGACTAATAAACACACAATCTTCTTTCTTTAATTAATCAAGGCTCAGTTGCGAAGACTAAATAACTTACAACATTAAAGTTCATAATCTCAGGGCATGCCCCACTTTAATATATTACATACATTTTTCTTACAAGTATGGGGTTCCATTGAAATTAATCGAGCTAAGGCTTACCAATTAGCACATCAATGGCTTTCAATAGAGAGGAAAAGCATCATTGTTTTCACATTTAAAATCTGTTAATACAAGGGTGGAGATCCCTATTATTTGACAACTAAATTAACACTGTCCCTCCTTTCTCTACAGTTACGTAGGAGAACACTTGTCAACTGTCAAAATAATGTTTAAATACTCTTACATCAATTAGACTCAAAGTTATTTTAATTAATAAGATATTTCCTAAATTTGAATCTAAATTGTACTCCCACATAGCCTCAACATCTAGCCATGAGGGATTTAAATAAATAACAAATAGAAATGGTATAGATCGGTCCTCCCTCAAAGGCCGTCGATCATCAATGTATTACTAGGTATATTTAGCAAATAAAAGATAATTCAAAGCTTCATTACTATGTGCCATACATGACTACACATGGGTTCATTTGTCAAGGGTAGAGGAAACGAATCCCTCGGTGGACTTCTGGTAGAGTCATTCAAACACAGTCAATCAAGAGAGAAACATTTCTCATGATAGAGCTATGTTTGCATAGTGAACATAATCGTATTTCCTTCATATATTATATATTTGAAGAATATAAAGGATTATCATTGGAGATAGCTTCTCCATATGAAGGTCGTCTCCCTCCAATGCAAGGGCATAAGCATATATTACCAATGCCTCTTCCATAGAAGGTTATTTCTCTCCTTCAATCAAGGAAATATAGTTAAATATAAATATGTTCTCTCTTCCGAGACCAAGATCCCTAAATGCTTCCAAAAAGCAACTTACTATAAATATCATAATATTTTATTTAGAATATTTTTCCCTTTCATATTTAGCCAATAAAATGTGTATGTATTACTTATCTTGAGTACGACAAAATTTGAGGTCACCCCTCCTTCTGGATTTAATCAAGAGAAATTGTTTAGAGTCGAGATCCTTCCCTATAAGGATGCACTCTTATTCTTCACCGAATAAGTGACATCCTCTCGCTGCGCCCAATCAACATTTACATTGATGTCTCTCACATTCTTACTTTCCATGCATTGTCGAACGTATTGAGCCAGTGGATATTTATATATTTGGATTCTCAAGGAGGCAGAGTCCAAGCCAGGGGAAAGGTTCCAGTCAGGGAAAAGTTCCAGCCGGGGTAGATTCACAACCAGGGCAGAGTTCTAGCCAAAGAAAATTTTCAATCTGGGTAGGGTTCCAGCCAAGGTAGAGTTCCAATCAGGGCAGGGTTCATGCGAGGGAAGAGTTCCTTTCGATAAAGTTCATGCATTGTCGAATGTATTGAGGTAGTGGATACTTAGATATTTGGATTCTCAAGGAGGCAGAGTTCCATCCAGGGGAAAGGTTCTAGTTGGGGTAGATTTCTAGCAAGGCATAGTTCAACTCGAAGCAGAGTTCTAGTGGGGCTAAGTTCCAGCCGGGGCAGAGTTCTAGCAGAGGTAGAGTTCCAGTCGGGGCAGAGTTCCAATCGGGGCATAGTTCCAACCAGGGCAGAGTTCCAATCAGGGAAAGTTTCTTATGAGGGAAGAGTTCCTTCCAATAAAGTTCATGCATTGTCGAACGTATTGAACTAGCGGATATTTAGATATTTGAAAAAACACGTTGCTTGTTAAGACATGATCACACCTAAATAAATGAAAAAACAAGTTGCATGTTTAGACATGATCACACCAAAATATGTTGGTTCCTTACTAGCATAACCTTTTCCCAAAATTTCTAACTCATTACACAATTTTATTTTGACCCTGATCTTCATCTCTTCCTTGGGTTAAGAGTTTTCCTCCTGTATCATCTACAACTCTATTTTATTGAATGTACAAGTTCTCTACAGAAGTTGTATTGGTTCCACTTACTTCCTGCATAATAGGAAGAATTCAAGCACAGTCATCCCAACTGTATCCAAGCTTGATGTCCCGAATAAAGATCCCCTTGGATTTCTATGGAGTTGTCCAGCCCACTACAGAGTCTAGCCACCTACTTTGTTGGTTCGCTACAAAACCTGCAAGGTGCACTTTCTATTATTGACTCAGCAAGCCACTATGAGAATTCTTGATCCCTAAAGGAAGATGCCATCCAACATTTAGACATATGGCCCTAGAAACACTCCACTGATCCCGCCTCCCAAATTGAAAATTGTGGGTCCATATCCACATCATTTAGATTTTCTTCCTATAAAGTTCATTCATTGTCAAATGTATTGAGCTAGCAGATATTTAGATATTTAGATATTTCAATTCTCAAGGAGGCAGAGTTCCAACAGGGCAGAGTTCCAGTTGGGGTAGAGTTTCAACCAGGTCATAGTTCTAGCTAGGGCAGAGTTCCAACCGGGGTAGGGTTCCTATGAGAGAAGAGTTCCTTCCAATAAAGTTCATGCATTATCAAACGTATTGAGCTAGTAGATATTTAGATATTTGGATTCTCAAGGAGACAGAGTTCCAGCTAGGGGCAAGGTTCCAATCGGGGCAGAGTTCCAGCAGGGAAGAGAGCAGAGTTCCAGCGGGGGCCGAGTTCCAACTGGGGAAAAGTTCATTGGAACTCTACCCCATCAAGGCAGAGTTCTAACAAGGGCAGGGTTCCTGTGAGGTTCTTGCTCATTCCAATAAAGTTCATTGCATATAAGTCGCTTGATTTTCTCCCTCAACCTTGATCAAGGCCTCGAGACCCATTCTTGGTGCACAAATCCTCGTAACGGTACCTTATTATGACCTTTGAGCCCTAAGAACTCTGCCTCGCCTGGATCTTTGCCCCGGCTAGAACTTTTCCCCAGCTAGAACTGTGCCCAGATGGAACTTTACCTCAGTTGGAACTCTGCCCCGGTTGGAACTCTAGCAAACTTAACGTATTGAGCGAGTAGATATTTAGATATTTGGATTCTCAAGGAGGAAGAGTTCCAACCAAGGGAAAGGTTCCAGCTGAGGGCAGAGATCCAGTTGGAGCAGAGTTCCAGTAGGGCAAAGTTCCATATTGGGCATAGTTCCAGCGGGGCAGAGTTCCAGTCAATGCAAAGTTCCAGTTGGGGCAAAGTTCCGACCGGGGAAAAGTTCTAGTCAAGGCAGAGTTCATACAAGGGCAGGGTTCCTGTGAGGTTCTTGCTCCTTCCAATAAAGTTCATGCATTGCCAAATGTACTTCCTATAGAGAGTTATTGAGCTAACAAATATTTATATATTTGGAATCTTTACAATTATACGTTGGTAATGTTGAATGGAAAAGTTCCAGCTGGGGCAGAGTTCTAACCGAGGCACAGTTCCAGCCAGGGAAAATTT
Organism: Pseudotsuga menziesii; assembly: GCA_001517045.1. Classification (NCBI taxonomy): domain Eukaryota; kingdom Viridiplantae; phylum Streptophyta; class Pinopsida; order Pinales; family Pinaceae; genus Pseudotsuga; species Pseudotsuga menziesii. Next base: position 46,752 of record LPNX010846004.1, read on the forward strand.
TTAGTTGGGGCAGAGTTCTAACCGAGGGCAGAGTTCCAGTACATGCTTTGCATATAGGTGATGTAAAAACCATCCAAGTGGAAATATTATCTACACTTGATAGAGTTTTCGTATAACAATGGGAAACACGCATTGTAGGGAATGAATTCATTTGAAGCTTTGTATGGTAGAAGGTTCAAAACACCAATGACTTGAAATAATTTTAGTGAACATAATTGTGCTTGGGCCAAAATCACTTGAGGAAATTGAACGATAGGTTGTAAAGATCAAGCATAATTTAAAGGCATCCCAAGATAGATAGAAAAGCTACACAAATTAGAATATAGTGTATAGGGAATTCAATGTTGGGGATCATAAAAGAGAGCCAAAGATTGA
>LPNX010846004.1:47360-73729 GCA_001517045.1 Pseudotsuga menziesii
TAGAACAATGAGATACCAAGAAGAAATTGACAAAATATAAACTCAAGCATTTTCATTATGCCATCAAATATATGTCTTCACAAAGTTCTAGCTGGGGAAGAAATACCACCATTGAGGTTGAGGTCAAGCTTTTCATCCTAATATTCTTATGTATAATACCTAGTAGATGGGTTCTGCAAGACAAATAATTCCATCTGGGGTAGAGTTCCAGTCAGGGCAAAGTTCTAGCTAGGGAAGAGTTCCAGGCGGAGCGGAGTTCCAGGCGGTGCAGAGTTCCAGCCGGGGCAGGGTTTCGGCCGAGGTCAAATTTCCAGCTGGGCAGACTTCCAACTTGGGCAGAGTTCCAATAAGGCAAGGTTCCAATAAGGGCAGTGTTCCAACTAGCGGGGCAGGGTTCCAGCGAGGCAGAGTTCCAGCCTGGGTAGAGTTCTTTGGCATTGAATGTCATTGGATTTCTTTGGCACCTAGCTCTTATTCCAACAGGAAGAACTAAGGAAGGACCTGGGTTGTGCTAGAGTTCAAATCAGGGCAAGGTTCCAACCAGGGCAAAGTTCCAGGTGGGGCAGAGTTCCAACCGGGGCAAAGTTCCAAGCGGGGCAGAGTTCCAGCTAGGATAGAGTTCCAAGCGGGGTAGAGTTCCAGGCGGGGTAGGGTTCCAACCAGGGAAGAGTTCTAGGTTGGGCAGAGTTCCAGGCGGGCCAGGGTTCCAGCCAAGGCAGGGTTCCAACCGAGGAAAAGTTCCAGTCGGGGTAGAGTTTCAGTTGGGGCAAAGTTCCATCTAGGGAAGAGTTCCAGTCGGGGTAAACATCCAGGAGGGTCATAAATTCGAGGAACTCTTCTAGGCCTTTCCACATACCATTTTATTGGAGCTCTTCCCTCGGCTGGAACTTTGCCCCGGCTGGAACTATGCCCTAGCTGGAAATTTTCCCTAGCTAAAATTGTGCCCCAGTTGGAACTCTGCCTCGGCTGGACCTTTTCCCATTCAACATTACCAGCCAAGAATGTTGAATGGGAAAAGTTCCAGCCGAGGCAGAGTTCCAGGGGAGGAAAGTATGGACTTAGTTCCTAACTAAAGCTTCTAGGAATCCAAAGCTAGGAATGCTGCCTTAAAAAATCACACATGGCATCTCATAGGTATATTTGGACTATGAGTATGGATGTTAGTGGAATTAGGTGGCTTTGAGTAGTAGGTATGGGGCCTGTGAGACATGATTGAGGGTGGCTTTATTGGTATTAGTAAATTAACATACTTGGGGTTATTCCCTTTGGAATTTTCACTCCTCAGTGTCTTAATGAAAATCTGAGCATGAAGATACTGAATACAAATTCGGCCCTCTTGTGGATTGTTGCATACCTTAAGGGCATTAAGAGAAAGAATAAGGGCATTAGAGAAAGAATAAAACCAAATAAGTGAAAAAAATGAAGATAACAAAGGGGGCCAAAGTAGAGCCTTGTACTTTGTTACTTAGAAGAGGGTCATGCATTCAATGATGAGTGCAAAATAGTGGAGGATCAGCATACACCAATAATGATCAATTTTGGGATACATAACCACTCCAAGATAACTAGAAAATAAAGGAAGTAATGCCTTTTCATAGAATTTATCAAGGATTTCTAACCTATAATGACAGAGTCCATTGTCATCATGAACTACACATAGGTTTGAATCCTTCCATTCACTCCCATGTCCACCACCTACCGGAATCCAAATTTTAACAGATTTACTATCAACAGGATTCCAGTGGAACCAATAAAGATATTTATAAAGCCTGGTTATGGCTTGCAATTCCATGTGCATTTGGAGATGCTCAACAATCAAATCACATCCTTTCCCAAATTCAACAACCATCCCCATCTGTTGGAGGTTCTTCTTGAATTCATTTGTGTGATTTCCATAGAGTGAATTATCAATGAATTGAAGGTCATTTAGAATTGAACCAAAAACCATCAAATTTCCATTCATAATTGAACCAAAAAGACATTCAGGAAGATTGGTACCCCCTGTGAGTTTTTATCCATTTTCCTTCATCTATGATTCCTTTGAATGCTACAGGGAGTTTCTCAATACTAATTGCAGTCAAATGATGTATCCACACTAAGAGCAAAAATACTTTCTCCTTCTCAAGAGGAGAGGAAATTACAGGCAAGGGAACATCCAGTGGTCTTAGAAATGGAATATCGACATCTCCAAGATCATTTCTAATAAATGAATCGAGATCATCTTCCACTTTCAATCCATAAGCACAATGAGGTGGTTTTAGGTAATCCATTGACAGGAGAACGAAGCCATGTTCATCCCATGGGTTGATTTACAATAGATTTTCCCACTTGCTTATCGATGTCAACACAAGTTTTTCTTTGGGACCCTTACATATAGTTGTGTCTAGTTTCTTCCCAAGTTTCTATCCAGGTGTGTATGGATTGCATGGGATAAATAGACTGGAACTCTGCCCCGCTTATTGAAACCCTACCCTTGTTGGAACCCTTCCATTGTTGGAACTCTGCCCCGGTTGGAACTCTGCCTAGATGGAACTCTGCCCCGGCTTGAACTTTGCCCCAGTTGGAAATATACCCTGCATGGAACTTTGCCCTGTCTAGAACTCTGCCCTGCATGGAACTCTTCCCCAACTGGAACTTTTCCTCGCATGGAACTTTTCCCTAGCTGGAAATTTGCCTCGGATGGAACTCTACCCCGCCGAAACTCTACCGCGCCTAAAAATTTGTCCCGACTGGAAGTTTTCCCCTAGCTAGAACTCTGTCCTGGCCCTTAGACAAATGGCTATTGTACAAAACCTTCTAATGCTACCTATATCCCATTTAAAGGTCAATGATCCCATCTAGAGGATGTGTGATGATTCAAGACCTTCATCGTGGCCCATGAGCCCAAGAAGCTTCATTTGGCATATAAGTCCCTTGATTTCCTCCCTCAACCTTGATCAAGGCCTCAAGACCCATTCTTGGTGCAAAAATCCTCGTAACGGTACCTTGTCATGACCTTTGAGCCCTAAGAACTTTGACCCTCCTGGATCTTTACCCTGACTAGAACTCTGCCCTAGCTGGAACTTTACCCCACATGGAACTTTGCCCCGGCTGAAACTCTACCCCGACTGGAACTTTGCCTCGGTTGGAACCCTGCCTTGGCTGGAACCCTGCCCCGCTTGGAACTCTGCCCCACCTGGAAATCTACCCCACCTGGAACCCTGCCCTGGTTGGGACCCTGCCCCACCTGGAACTCAGCCCTGCTTGGAACTCTATCCTGGCTGGAACTCTGCCCTGCTTGGAACTTTGTCCCGATTGAAACTTTGCCCTGCCTGGAACTTTGCCTCGGTTGGAACTCTGCCCCACCTGGAACTTTGCCCCGGTTGGAACCTTGCCCTAATTTGAACTCTAGCACAGCCCAGGTCCTTCCTTAGTTCTTCCTGTTGGAATAAGAGCCAGGTTCCAAAGAACTCCAATGACATTTAATGCCAAAGAACTCTACCTAGGCTGGAACTCTACCCCGCTGGAACTCTTCCCAGCTGGAACCCTGCCCCACTTGTTGGAACACTGCCCTTATTGGAACCTTGCCTTATTGGAACTCTGCCCAAGTTGGAACTCTGCCCAGTTGGAACTTTGACCTTGGTCGGAACCCTGCCCCGGTTGGAACTCTGCACCGCCTGGAAATCCGCTCCGCCTGGAACTCTTTTCTAGATAGAAATTTGCCCCGACTTGAACTCTACCCTAGATGGACTTCTTTGTCTTACAGAGCCCATCTACTAGGTATTATACGTAGGGAGATTAGGAGCTTGTTGTTTTCTCATCATTTGGATGAAAATCTTGACCTCAACCTCAATGGTGGTATTTTTTCCCCAGCTGGAAGTTTGTGAAGACATATATTTGATGGCATAATGGAAATGCTTGAGTTTATATTTTGTCAATTTCTTCTTGGTATCTCATCGATCTATTTGGTTCGTTGATCTCTTTCTTGTTTCACTTATATGGTGGTTTGAAAACTCCTTCATAAGTGAAAAACAATATAATGCAAATGTACTTTAGACCCATAGCATTGTGTAATTTCATTTATAAGATAATCTCCAAAGTTGTTGCTAATATACTAAAGGAGGTCCTTCCTCTTCTGATTGGCCTAGAGAAATTTGGGTTCATGGTGGGTCAACAAATCCTATATGGAATTATTATGGTTCATGAAGCAATTCACTCCCTGAAAGTAACCAAAAATACAGGGATGCTCGTAAAATATGGCATTGCCAAAGCATATGACAAATTGAGCTGGCAGTACATGAGAGAAGTCTTGGATGCATTCGGATTCTCTGGAGGTTGGATCGAGTGGGTTATGAATTTGGTATCCTCTACCTTCTTCTCTATATTGTTGAATGCCTCTCCTTCATGTATGATGAATTCATCCATAGATATTAGATAGGGGGATCCCCTCTCTCATTTCCTCTTCATTATCATGGCAGAAGGCCTCCATTGGATAATCAAGTATCAAATAACCTGACACGATATTTGTGGTTTAAACCTTCATAATGGCGCTAATAGGAAAACACATCAGCAGTTTGTTGATGATACCATGCTCGTTGGGCACCCTTCATTCCAATAGGCACGAGCCTTCAAGAAATGTTTGATAATTTTTTCACAAGATGTTATTGAACTGGGTAACTAGGAGTTCATAACCAAGATGGATTTTGAGATGGTAAATGTGGAAGTGAAATGCATCGACCTACTATCCAATGATGAGTGGAATGAATCATGCGCCACTATTGTAGAAAAGTGTATGCATCGAGGTATAAATAGACATAGAAACTAATGCAATATTTTTTGACCAATGACTTGCATTGTTAGTGAATCCAACATAACATTCCATATTTTAACACATCTACAAAGGAAACAAAAACATGTTTGAGAAAACACAAGCTAGGAGAGGTTCTTTTATAAATAAATAAAAAACAAAAAACAAAGAAAGATAAATGGTGTATCTACATTGTTTGTGAAATGACTGTGCATGTTAGGGATGTAATTTATTCAAGTACAACCCATTAGGAATATGACTCCAAATTTCATGGTTAGATCCCTACTACAATGCGTGTGCACAAATCTATGTGGACACAACTTTGAATCCAATAAATGCTCCACAACCTTGAGAGACACAATCATCAAATGACTAGAGGGAAATGATTTGCTTGGTGAGAGAGATCATGTGCTAATGTGATCTGAAGGAGGCACATTGTATCAAAAGGAGTTGGCTACACACACATATATGTTAGAAATAAATATGATTAGAACCACCACAAATGTGCAACTAACATACACACTTGCAAACAATGTAAACTGAGTGTACACTAAAGAGAGGCACATTGAAGGAGCATTACCATGCAATTTTTTCTCATTGTACACTTAATAGAGGCATGCACTACCATGAGATTTATTGAAGATTGAAAAAATAACCTATAGAAGCATGCAAGGCACCGATCTAGATCCATTTGACAAGTCACGATCTACAATATTTGTTGTTGGTTTCCAAATGAGAAACTAGGTACTCCAAATGCCACAACTTTGGTAGGTTTACCCCTCCTTCAATTTTCTCTAAGGAGGTGTGTTGAACATGCTACTAAGTGTGATTGAAACTACAAATCTTTAACAAGTCCATGACCCAGTTGTGAATGGAGGCAGTGATCTGGAACAATGGGTGGCATAGATTATGGCCAAATAAATATCCACAAGTAAGGGAACACTAGGAAACAAGGTGCACATGATTTGAAAATGCAAAACCACCTATCTAAAAAAAATCACACTTCAGATGGACTAGCAAAAGATTTGAAGTGCAGGGTCTTCATATTTGAGCCACAATTATTTACATAAAATCATTGTCAAAATAAATTTTTGTCATATGTGATATTGTGAAGTTTGACAACAATAACTGAGGGGCAAAGAAAAAAATATGCTCACACATAAAAGCAAACTAGGAAGTGCCCACTCTAATACCATTTAGAAATCCAGGTTAAACTTGGGTCATAAATGAACTTAGTCTCCATCTATCTATATATCTATCTATCTATCTATCTATCTATATATATATATATATATATATATATATATATATATATAGTTTTATTTGAAATACAAGAGGATCACCCACATTTATAACCAATTGAGAGAGCCCTAACTCATAATTCCTTGGTATATAGTCTAGGAAAATAAGGCATACAAGTTGGAAAATGAGGCATACCTCATGGCTAAGTCTATGTAAGCTTAATTGGTGTCTATATACACTGATGTATATTGTAGTTTTGAAGTTCCCAAGTTACAACTTTGGGATTATTGCAATTTCAATCATTGGATTTGGGTAAAATCCTCCTTGAAAACAACACCAGAAATGGACCAATCTAGTTAGAGGTTAGGCTACACCTTGTATCTTTAGCCAATATCAACCTTGTTTTTCAAAGTCCCAATGAGGACTTCCTTCATTGAAGGGTGATACCATAATCAACCATGGAGGACCAATTCCATTCAATTGAATTCTATGTACAACCCTAACATCATGGCATACATGCATGCTAGCTAAGTTTATCCCAGTTGGCATTGGAAAACACTCATACACCCATGAACAAAGTAATAAATGTTGTATAAGATGTGATATAAACCCTTAAATTAATCATTTCTCATTCATTACATGGTATATAATGAGAACAATTAATGCAACTTGCATTAAATGCAAATCTAGTAGTACGAAGCATACTCACTTTGTTGTATTAATGTCCACCATAATTTGTACTTATGTATTCAAAATTGGTTGCTTCACAAGCATCTATTTTAAAATATTAATTATAATTAATATAGACTTAATAAGAAAGTAATAAATATGTACTTAATATATTGAACATTATATTATTTATTACTCTTTTAAAATGTTAATTATAATCAATATATACTTAATAAAAAGTAATAAATATGTACTTAATATATAAAACAATATATTATTTATTTTTCTTTTAAAATAATAATTATAATCAATATATACTTAATAACAAGGTAATAAATATATACTTAATATATTAAACAATATATTATTCATTACTCCACTCTTAAATGTATATTGATTATTATTTACATTTTAAAATAAATCTTCATCACACAGCCAAAGTTGAGTGCATAGATGCAAATCCTGGTACACATCAATAAAACAAAGTAAGTACTCTTAATACTATTAGATTTGCATTCAGTGCAAGTTACATAGTATATTGTAAAGTGCATATTGATTATTATTTACATTTTAAAATAAATCTTGATCACACAACCAAAGTTGAATGCATAAATGTAAATCCTAGTAAACATTAATAGAACAAATTGATTACCCTTAGTACTATTAGATTTGCATTCCGTGCAAGCTACATAGTGTATTCTCATTAGGATATACCATGTAATGAATGCAAATCCACTAATGAGCAATATATTCCTATAATTTAGTGTCCTCAAAAGGAAGACAGATTTAAAGTCATGTAATCTTACTTGGAGAAGTAAGGTATCATCGTAGCATTACTTTGCATTTAAACATGAGAGAACACATTGATTTTAACCTAAAATCTCCTGCTTTTTTGATAGGCTACATAAATCCGAGAGAAAAAAGTTCAAATTTCAAGATGTTCGTAATTTTTTTTTAATAATGTAATCAATGTTCATGTTTTTTCCGTAACTATACATAAGCTTTGGGATGACATATATTTGAAAATATAATTGAGGTGCTCATTCTCTTTGCCTAAATATAAATCCAAATCCATTAAACAGAATGAAAAATGGGTTTATATTGGGTAAACTCCCTCGGAAACCACCCAAAAAACCTTAAAGGAGAAATTGGAATTGTTACTTCTTTTAAGCCTGTCCGTAATAAGCAAAGAACAAGACTAGAAACCCAACACAAAGAAATGAATTAAGGGCTAATTTATGAATAAAAAGAGGCACTTAGCAAAATGTATTCATGCGATTAAAAAAACTTTGGCCTTAGATTTTTTAATCTTTTCAGTTACCAAAATTCACTCTGTGAAACCATAAAAATATCCAATGGCTCATGATCTGTGATCTATCTGTAAGTTGGAGCACTTGCTTTATCTCCAGCTATACCCTTGGTGGACGTGCTCCTTAAGTGAGGGCCTCACAGAGAGAAACTCGGTGCTTAATGGTATGACATTATGTTTCAAAATCAAAATCCAGTATCATGCTATATATGTGGTGTTTCATACTTCCTGTTGAGATATATAATATACCGGGGAATTTGTATTTTCAAGGGAAAGCACACAGTAATGCAAGTGAAATCTCCAGTCCAGAAATAATTTATGAGGCCAAATAAAATCAAGTGGAATTATTTTTGAATCAAATCTACATAAAAATATATTTGCCATGTAGTTAGTATACAATTGTGCCTTTGTCATGCTTGTATTACAAAATTGGGTAATGCACATACTACTAATACAAGGGCAGCAAGCTGCTCCTACCTTAGAGATAGAGGAGAACTTGAACTTATCATCAAACATCTTTCTTAGTCTCGATGTGTTGTGGATGCCAGGAATGCTCTGAGATGAATTTCCATACGACTCCCAAGCTTCACCTAACATAGAAAGCAAGTTTCCTTGCAGAATCGCAGCACAAGTGCTGGAAGATGAATCATGTTGAACCTATGTTGCAGAGACAGTGGACTCTGAGAAATCATCTTATTTGCCTCTTGGCTGCAACTCTTCCCAATTGCTGGCTTCTAAGCATGAAGAAAGATCCTGGCTGAAGAAGCCTCTACAACGGTCAGATTTTGACAGAGAAAGATCTGAAGTTGGAGACTTGTCTCTGGAAGATCTCACAGTAATCCACTGACCAAGGGGATTTGCAAACCAGCAAAACTGGGCAAGGATAAATTTGAACCTAAAAAACTAGACAACCTGGAAAACTCAGAAATCTTATGAGTAATTGGACAGTTTTGCAACACTCATAAACAACAGAGAAATGTTTCAGATGTCTCATGAAAACTTGTATTGAACTTCTCATAAAGCATGCAAATTTTATCCATGTACCACCAAAATCTAATCACTTTCCCCTCACAATATTCTCCCCAATTTTACGTGTTCTACAAAATTTAAAATGGTAGCAACAAGACTCTCAAGTCAATAGAAGGTATACACAAATAAAACAACCAACAGTGCACTACCAGTCACAATGAAATAAGTAACAGAATTTGTCAATGGATAAAGAGATAACATTACAACAGACCTTACTACTACTCTGTCACTCTGCCTTTTATCAATCTGATGCTTGCCTCATTTCTTCATATGAATTTTTAAAATAGCTCAAATGTGAGAAAATCCTACACTAGTAGTGCCACAATTTCATGGGTTCTCTTCAAAAGAAATGTCAACTGTGGAAAATATCAGCCAATATTTTTATGAATGAATGAATGAATGTCACAAAATATTTTCAGTGGATCTAGAAGAGAATCGCATATAGCCCAAATGCTAGATCAACCATAAAGCCAAAAGAAGCTGTAGGTTTCATGGTAGGAGCACTATTAGTTGATTTGACACTACTAACCGGACTTCCCTCTCCAAGTTCGGCAGGGCCAGGAGCAGAAGCAGAATCTTGAGGAGGAAGAGCACCATTGGCACCCAATATAAGAACAACAAGCTTCTGGGACTTTGCACAGTGCCTGGGCACACCACTAGTGAAGTAGTATGAACCCCACTGAGTGAAATTGAAAACTGTATTTCCATCATGGAATGTTGCTATTGGACTTGATATATCACACCTGCTATATGTTGTCTTGGTGACTTGAATCACTGAATCCTGACTTGGTGGGTACAAGAATACTGCAATCCCAATCACGAACAAACGATTGAAGTTAGAAACAACGCACCCAGATCTTCTCATCACAATAATCCATCTTAGACTCAGAGGATCCGAGGGTTTTTCTGCTGCTCAGGGCAACCAGATCTATACATGGGTTGTGCATAGATCCAAGAATGCACAACCAAACACAGACCAAAAAAAACAGTAGAAAGTTGTATTTGCAATAATTTAATGTTTCAATATTGTTCCTCGGAGAAAACCCACATTGATTACAATTACAGAAATGTGAAAAGATGGGGTAAACCCAAAGAATAGACAACAGAAACAGAGAGACAATTCAATAAGAAAGTACAGAGAACAAAGTCAAAAGAAGAAAAAAACTTACAAATAGAATCCCCAACTTTGAATGTATTGTTGGCGACCCATTTCTGGAATAGATTCGTTCTGCCACCAGTGAGGATGGCCCATGCATCTAATCCCCCCACTTTGAACTCATATGCAGAAGCAACTGCATTGCCTCTTTGAAGTGCCACCATCAAAATGTCGATCTCCATCCACATTAGAAACCACATCCCCATTTCTGCTCTGCAACCAAGGTCGCGAATGATCCAACCAGAACTGGCTTTATCAGGCGGATAAGAATGGGAAAGAGCTCAGCACAACTCAAGTTCAAGGGCAGGGAAGTAGAAAAATGGAGGACCTACTTTTGAGAGAGAGATTTAAATGTAAGAGAATCTGAGCAGTGCATTCAGCTTCATGCACAGGAGGTGCATGAATCTTAATACATGGCATCGTACTGTCATTCGAAACCCCCTCGGACTCTCGCACTTCTCCAGCATCTTGCGAGTTGGGTCTTCCGCTATTTCTATGAAGGGATAAGCCTGAGGAGAGGAAATGGTGAAAGCACAGTCATGAGTGCTCGAGAGCACACACAGTGGGATAATTGGAGAGCGCAGAGACGAAGGGAATGGGTGGAATATGGGGTTTGAATAATAGCACAATGGGAAGCCTGTGGAGTCTTAAAAGCATGGCGTGGGACGTCGAGGAGGTGGAGACGGCGACTAACGGTGGAGGGTGTAACGACGACGGGGGCGCAACAGAAGGACAACAAACAGGGTGGGGGCGACGGTGGGTGAACAGGCGGCCGGGGATGGAGGAAGGCCGGTCCGGTGGCTGGAGTGTCGGCGCGACGATTTCCACCGGGAAAAATCGTCGTGTCGGTAGCTTAATCCAATAAAATTACCTAATCGAGAAGGATGGGTTCTAAACACGCCTCTTAGATCCTTCTCTCAAGGGATCTTTGTTCCTAATTCCTGGACTTAGGAATGTGAATGTACGATTGCAAAATTTGGCAATTGTTATCATAGTCAACTCATAAAACGGGGAGTGTTAAAAATACTTACCTCATAAGGCAAGGAGTTCGTTGTTCTAATACCGACTGCCTTAATTGGACAGACTGACCCAGATATTATATATGTTTCCATATAACTACTAATTGAATCCAACGAAAGTAATCCTATTTGGTCAACCACTATCGGGAGAATCAGGTTAACTCGACTACAGGGAGGCTGAATTTTAAGGAATCCACTCATCCGCCCATATATGTTGTAGTCTCTCCCGTGCATTCTATGACCTAAGACTCTCCCCATTGTCCATATTACAAATGGTTGGTATTCCATTCATTTTTCTTCATTGAAAATCAAAAACTCCCCTCCTCCACCTCTCCCTTATATAAATGATCCTTAACACTGACTACTGTATGTATGCATGGAATAGATGATTCCCAAGTGCAAAGCAACTTTCGTGATCTCCAATACTTAGGAACCATCATTATAGTCAATGAACTGATAGTTCGGTAATACCCTAGAGTTCGGCCTTTATCGTGTGTAAAGCTGAAAGGAAAAATAAATATGCTAATGCCGATGAAAATGGAAACCTGTCTGTCTCTCCTTGTAGGTGTTTCTCTCACCCTACTTATGAAGACATCGTTGTTTAACGAAATCTCTGCGACATGCACGAGGAAGGGAAGCTGCTGGTGGTTTAGTTTTATACAAATTAGTTCGAAATGGTCATCTCAACCAGCATGTTCCAAACCCGCCAAGAAGCAATGCATATTCTTCATTTGCAGCGCAACCTAACGGTCATGTCCACAAACCTCCACCTCCCCATGAAAGCAGTAATGCTTACTCTTCCTTTGAAGGAGTTGCAGCAGCTCACTGTGACCGTAATACTCCTAGCTGTCCACCCAATTTACAAGAAAAGGTGCAGCTCATGAAAGTGAATGACAAGGGAAAGTTAATAAGGGATAATAAGACTTCCATTAAATCTTGAAAGCTTACATCTCGAGACCATAGTTACTGCAACTGCAGCTGGTTTGATTGCGGACATTCAAACTATTGATTATTTAAGGCAGTCCCCCATAATCTAGTTACCTTCTAAGAATAAACTTCTTTCTAGGATATAATACTTCTCATTTCATTCTAGGTTGTACATTAATGTAATAGGATTTGAATAAAACATAAATGATAATTCACAATATCAAATAAGACAAATGTTATGGATTTTTTTTAATATAATTGTTATATATATAATCTTGTTCTTTGATTAGTTTTAGTTATCTCAAATATTTAGGTTGATAGTTATTAAGTAGGTAAGTGTTAATATCTTATCTTTTGGGTTTCATTAAGCTCATTAAAAAAATTAAGGTTAGTGTAACATGTGTATACCGGGTTTTTTTTTTATTGCTACTCTATCTTTTTCTGATTAAATTCATCCTGAATTGAAGTATGTTTAGTTAAATACCTAAAGCTAAGAGTTAGTAAAGCTTTAAATTCTAATTCTTACTAAAACTTATTATTTCTTTAATCGAGGATTTAATTTTTTTTTCATGTTTTATGTACGTGAAGCTTCAAAAAGGACCATTGCGCTATTTACCTCCACCAACCACAAGTTGAGTGGTTTGCTAGTTAATATGTTATTTTATTAACAAATAGTTAAATAATGCTGCAACTAAACAGCGAATAACATCTACATGAAACTATTACAATAAATTAATAAAGAGCAATGTGAAGTGGTATCAACATAAATTAATAAAGAGCAATCTGAAGTGATATCTCGCTTACATAGATTAAAAAAAGAAAAAAAAGGGTTATTTTAGCACTGATTATACTCATAGGAAGATGATTATATTGCCAACTTTCATTGGTTTAAAAAAAAATTAGAAATACATAATTTGAAAACTTCAAATTAAGTATAATAACCAAGCTTTGGAATCTTAAAGAAAAAAAATGTTAGACATGATCATGTAGATCGATTTACTTTTTAGATACATTTCAACAATGTAAGACAAATCTATAACAATGGAAAATGACAAAAGTTTTTAGATACATTTCAACAATGAAAGACAAATCTATAAGAATGGAAAATGACAAAAGTGTCATAGTTAGTACCATAATATGAGGAGGAATATATAAAGCTTGAAAGCTCACCACTACAACATTATTTACAATACCGAGGGCTTGTTATTTATTGTCCAAATCATAACTTCAAGTAAACCTTATATTGTAGGTTCACTAAAGGTCATAAGTTGTGAGCTATGGCATAAACAGTTGGTGTTTTAGGTGTGTGTGGCCTCTAGACTTGACAAATAAAACCTTACATATTTTCCTCTATACGTTAACTATGCCATTTTTGTTATAATTAGGTAGATAGGAACATTTGTATCAACATTGGTTTGGGGGTATTGGAATTTTTTATTTTTTGGCCATGGATAGGAATGAGTAAAATGAGAATATTCTTTGTCATGCTATTCCAAACCATTCTTTTATTATGAATAATAGTTTTGTAAATGGCTACATATATTGTCATCCACAACCACATCAATCTAGATCTCCAATATCTTCAAAATAAAATATATGTGGTTTAGTTGAACACTTCTGCCATAAAGATAAAGGAAGAAAATGCATGAAACCTTACCAAAACTACTCAAGTGTTGTCAAATTGAAACATCTAATGGATATGTCCTACTATTCTATAAGCTCTTATGCTTCCACGCATTCCAAGCACAACCATCACCTGATTCAAAATTTATCATACATCATCTGATTGGCTTGGGCTTGCATTATTAAGTGGCATCCTTCTTATGCATCTTCCATGGATCCTCATACTTGACATTTTTAATATTATAAGCGATGACTCCCCTAGATTCCTAGTCGAAGAATTGATATATGTTAGGATTATTAATCCTCCCTTGTCCAAATTTGGTCATATGTCTAAATCGGGAGTCCATCCAGTCTATTTATAGTCATTAGCACCATTGGTTAGACTTAACCTAAATGGGGAACATGTTTCAGTTACCAAAGTGTGGGGAACACTAATTGAGGTTCACTGCCACTTATTGCACTTGATTGCATAAGTTTAGGAGTCTCCTAGGTCAATCCCTACAATTTAGGAAGCAACTGGGAGTGCCGAAACCAACCAAGGTTAGTTAACTTCAGTTGATGACTAGTCAAGCCAAGTTAGGGGTCAGTTACATTCAGTTCTAGCTCTATACATTCAGTTAAATAATGCTTTAATTAATTGCACACATGTGGGGCATTTTTCTCACCTACCACAGTCAGTTAACCATTATTTAATACTAAATGTAACAGTTGGTTGTGTTTTAGAACTCCGGTTATGATTTAGACAAGGACAGTTAACTACTGGGTCCTTAACTTCAGTTGATGACTAGTCAAGACAAGTTAGGATTCAGTTACATTCAATTAAATAATGGTTTAATTAATTGCACACATGTGGGGCGCTTTTCTCACCTACCACAGTCAGTTAACCATTATTTAATACTAAATGTAACAGTTAGTTGTGTTTTAGAACTCCAATTGTGATTTAGACAAGTCTCGGTTACCTACAGTCAAGTAGAGTCATCAATTCGAACTTCCTCATGTGGATTCGAATTGTTTGTGGCTATTAAATCCATTTTACATCATTGTAATTATGATCTGGATTACTTTTTTGATTAATGAAAGCATTCACAGCTACAAGCCTTTTGCACTGTTTCATTCTTCAATGGCTGAGTAAATTGTGAGATCTTCTTTGTGAGTTGTGTGTTTGTCTACAGATCTATATGCTCAAATTTAACAATATCTTGACACTGTAAGAGCATGATGACCAAATAATATAAATGTTTACCAATCTAGAATCGTGTGACAATTTCTCAAAACCCCAATACTAAGATTTGGGACATCGATGGACTATAAATTAAAAGACTCAAATTATTTAGTTGATTTTTTTTTTTTTAATAGTTATGAATACTTAAAATTTCAACCATTGTAAATATCAATTATGGGTCTAATGATCATTAGAAGTACTCTTTAAGAAACAGAAGTGGAATTATTTTTTGACAAAGTTTCATAGGGAACTTTCAAAGGGATTTTGTAAGAAATTTTTCTTCATGTAAAGGTATCTTATCATTTTTTTTTAACTCTCACATGGCTGACATAATATATGTGAGAAGGTTAAAAAGAATCTCACCAACCCCTGACACACAAGAGATGCATATTGAGTAGCCGTATTGAAGGGATATATAGGAAGAGAAAGAAACTCTACCTTCGACAAAATAGAAAAATGTCACATATAAGCGCTCATTCTCACAAAGACAAAACCGTAAGGGTTGAATATTGTGATGCCCCGGCAGTAGGTTTGTAAAAATGATAAAGAAAAGTTATCTGGGTCTCATATTTATAATGTGTGTAATCATATGGAAGAAAAACATAAAACTCTTTAATTATTAAACAAATTTTGCATTAAAAATATATATTTAAAATACATATTTGGGATAGTAATATTGAGAAACTAAAATCCATAGACATTACCAAGAAAAACCATAAGGTGATTGAAAATTTCTCAAAGCACCATCTCATGCACCCTATGAGGGACTTGGTTTTGAATTCATAAGTGACATACTTCCTATACATCTTCCAAAGCTCTCTGCACTCCAAATTTTATGCATTACACGTATCGACTCCCTTGATTCCTAAATTATAAGAATTGGAACACCAAGACTATAAGATAATGATGACGAAATAATATACATGTTTACCAATCGAGAATGCTCTGATACTTTCTCGGAATTCAAATAGTGACATTCAGGATATTTGGGTTAATAATTGTTACATTTACTCTTTGAAGAAAGTATATTGAAATTTTTTATTGACAACATGGTTTAATATTTTATAGGTAACTTGTGAAGGGAATCCTATGAAAATTATTTTCCTATTAGGGTCTCTTATCTTTCACATGGTTTCCAAATGAAATATGTGAATGTTGATAGGATTCACAGATCGTACCTCTATCAATTTAGAGATGCGGAGTAGGTAACCACACAGAAGAAACCCTGACATGGAAAAAACATACAAATAAAATTTATTCCCACTAATTATGATAAATAAGAAACCCTATGGGTTGAAAATTGCTATGTGTTATAGACCTGAATGGCACCTCTTCGTCCGAGTGCTGACATCCCTCAGGTTGGCACACAAAAGGACACTTATGGATAGAGGTTTTCCCAAAACACTATAGCTTGGATTGTGATGAAATACATTCCTTATATACCCAGCTAGTTACTTTGCTATTTTACTATGTTGAGTTGTATTCGCGACTCTTCTTTTATACAACTCGCGAGTCATTCGTGATTCCCTGTTGATGCAAGTCGTAAATCTATGTATTCGCAGGTTGCCTTTATGATAAGTCACAAATCATTCGCGGGTTTCTCTACTACATACCCGTGAATATGTTTCTTAACATTTAAACATAAAACACGCGCTAATTGGAGATTAGTTAACTCATTTAACTTAATTTCCTTAACTGCTACAACTTCCACAACCTTCGAGAACTGCCTTATTTCACCCATATAAATACAGGCCTTGGGGAGGTTGTTGGATAGATACACTTGGAGAGAAAAGTTATGCTGGTGGATTGTTTACAGAAGTCTTTGGAGCAGTGAAACTCAAAATCCTTTGGTTGCAAAGGAGTTCTTGTCTCAGACGTTGGGTTGTAACCTAAACTCTTTCCATTATTGATAATAAAGAGATTACTTCTTCCATATGTGTTTCATGTCTTGTGGTTTGATAAATGTTTATATTTCAGTATGATATGTTTTTTATCTAACCTACTTATATGTACATGAATCATCTTGTATGTGGAAGAGTGTTTCTTGACAGGTAAAAGAGGAGAAATCTTAAAGACTTTGGGAGTGGAACAGAGAGGAAGAGGATAAACAAGGATCGACCTTTGTTTAACAAGTAAGTCCTTCTAAGCCTCCTATTTCCTATTCTGCACTTTAGAATTCAATTGTCTCCAAGTAATTGAGTATGTTGGTAACCCGAGACCTATGGTTATTAGGTGCATAATCCTGTACAACAAGACTGGCGACTCTGCTGGGGAAGCCTAGACTGTTGTAGGTCATTTATGTCCCCCTGACCAATCTTTTCTTGGAAGTCTATTTGTGATTTTTATCCTATTTCTTACTTGCCTTAGCATTTGAAAGTCTTTGGGTTTTTCTTTGTTTTTTGAGAAAATTTTTATACCCATTCGCGGGTTGTTCTTCTGAACAGTCGCGAATACAAGTTTTCATTTGCAGGTTGCTATACTGGACAGTCGCGAGTCATTCGCAAGTTTCCCTTATAAACATTCACAAATACTCCTAGAAGTTGGGATTTTTAAGTAAGAGTTTGCTTGTTCTTTTCTTGGTATAATCCCTGTTTTCTGAGAATATTTTCTTTAAGAATGCTGTAGAGTTTGTTTGACTGCCTCAGGTGATCACACTTCGTGCTTTTTGAAAGCCCTTGAGTATTTTTTGCTTGATTTATTTATTGTTTGCATCCTAAAGTATTTTGGCCTGTTTGGGGTTGTGGGTTAAAGTGTCTTAGTCCATATTAGTGATCAGGGTCTTGGGCTCTATTTTTTCTAGTCTGTCTTCTGACACTGGCTGGTTGTCACTTGCCTTTGTAAGTCTACAGTGATTTTTATCATTGTTTGCACCTAAGCTAGGGTTCCTAGCCTTCCTCTTCATGGTGGTCTGTTGGTTCTGTCAGCCTGTTTGCTTCAGTTTGTTGCTTTTATACAGTTTATAAGTTTCAAGTTTACTCAAGTAGAGTGCATTGTAGATGCAGAGTATATTTTTGAGCATTTTTAAACATGAAAAGAAAACATAGTTAACCTTTTGCATTGTGTTTTTTCATAAGTAGTGTTTGTTTCATTTTAAAAATATAATCTCAAAATATACAAAATATAGGCTTAGTTTCTCTTATTGTTGCATTTAATTCATCAATACATATCTGAAAAATGAAAAGAAGTTTGTTTTATAGTAGTAGTTTGCTTTGAATACACCTTTACTTTAATTTATTTCTTATTGAGTCAAAACACCATAAAGTATACCACTCCATTTCCTCTTGAGTAAGAAACAAACCTTTAAAATGAACGCATAAATTAAAATTTACTAGTAAGTTTTGTTTTCTAGGGGCCTTTCACCTACTAGCTTAGGCTAGACTTGTGGGCTAGGAAGTGTAAACTTCCCACAAGTTATAAAACTCAAACGTAGTGGACCTTTCTTTAGGTAAATCCTTGACTTTATCACTGTATCTGGGAAGCTCCTCTCAAATGGGAGTTAAGCACTAGGCCGCGTGGAGGCTTGGACAGAGGAGATAACCCTCAGAATCCTTGTCAAAGTGTACCTCAAGACTTTTGCGCATCTGGGGATTCTGTCCTAGACAGAGTTTCGGGCTCAGCTACCCTTCCCATGCATACAAGTTCGGCTGACGACTGTCCCCCCAGACAGTTGATACTTCCAAGGTAGCCTTTAGTATCTTGTCTTTTTAGGGTTCATACCTAGGTAAACCGGAAGGTTATTTCTGGTTCACCTTGAACGGGCTTGGAAGGTAACCCTTGTTGAAAGTGTAGGAGGGCGGTGGATGATTCCTCCGCTTATGCCTAAGAACCAATTCAAGGATGCCAAGTAATCGTTCATCATCTTTCTTCGAGAAAGTATATCTTTTACCCTGGTTTGATTGCTTGAGACTTTAGGAATTTTTAGTGTATGCTCTGTGGTTTTTCCTGTGTTTAGTTGGCCTTAGGGTGTGATTTGTCAAATTTTTAATTCTGGAGGACCAACCTATTAGAATGTCAAGAAGGTTGAGAAACCTTCCTCCTATCACTGCATTGGAGACTCCAGCTTTACCTCAAAGGCGGAGATTAGACACAGACGGTTCATCTGAACTTGTAGGAATAAGTGAAGTTCTTGGTGAACCAAAAATCATTGCTAACCATTTTAATCTTGACACAGTTGAGATAGAAGAATTGCAGACTGACGAATTTGCAAGAAATTTTAACTCCCCCTTGACTGATTTAAACGATCCTATGATCATTCAGGTTAGACCTTTCAATTCACCAGTACTAGGTGTCCTTGTGGGTAGGACCATGTCTTCGGTGGAAGAAAGTCCTTTTGTGTTCACCTTAACCATTCTGGTTGAAGGTGTACTACCTCCCCTGGTGAGTGCCCCTAGATCTAGTTTACCTTCTACACCTTTGACTTCGGCGAGCCGGGTGGTTCAACGACTAGTTCACTCCAACATAGGAGGTAATTCTGGTCACATGGTTACTGGGATTCCCAGTATACCTACCATTCCTTCGTCCTTCCCTTACACTACCTAGAGTGGTCCAGTTGGATCCTCGACATTTGTCCAAGGATACCCTTGGAATGGGGTGCACATTCCCCCATCCAATCTGTACGTAGGTCCATATCCTTCATATGTAGGAGTGCAATTTGGGATCAACACCTCTTATGGGAAAAGCCTCCAAACCCCTATTTCGGTCCCATACACGACCTCTCCCTTTTCGTTGTTTAGCGGAGGGATACCTGCTCCAGTCTTTCAGACCCCTTCTTCTATGGGGACGGCCTGAACAACTTATACTGCACCTCTCGCCCAAAATCTTGTGGCTTATGGATGGAATCCGTTTTAAAGAAACCTTCCCACTTCACAACCAGTGGTTGGGGGAAACCCCACTTTTTCCCATGGGCATTCAGGGGTAGGTCCCTCTAATCCCCAAGCTGGCACATCAAGTGCCCCGGTTAGGCCCAAACTTCCTTTTCTGGAAACTTTAAACTTGCCAGACTTGTCAAAATTGATGAATGACCTAGTGTGGCATGACCCCTTGTGGCCACCTGTTCCCACCAAGTTACCATCGGACATCCCTAAGTTTGAAGGCAAAACTGGTGAAGATCCCGGGGCACATGCCACCACTTTTCACTTATGGTGTTCTTCCAATTCATTGAATGAGGACTCAATTAGATTGAGGATATTCCAGAGGACCTTGACAGGTACGGTGGAAAAATGGTATATTGAATTGCCTTCTACTGCCTTTAGTATTTTCTGGGATTTGGCTAGTGCTTTTCTTAGCCATTTTCAGCTTCCGGTTCGACACGATTTTGGAACGGAATTGTTGTCTACTTTTAGAAAAAACAAGGCTATCCACATCTCGGATCATATCCAAGAGTGGAGGAGGCAAAAGAGCCTTATTAAATCCACCAACCTCCTAAGTTTCTATTAGAATGTTTCCTTAAATCACTGTTGCCATACATATCTAAGGATGTTTCCACATCAGGAATAATGAATGAAGAAGAAGCCATACTCAGGGCCCAGCAGTTAGAATTGATTTATTCACAGTCTAGGATCCTGTATGAGATCATCCCTGAGGCACCGAGGCCTTCACATGAAGCAGAGAAGCCTAAGCCTGGACCCCATGCCGATGGTGTGGTTGGGTCTGTTAACTCTCCCACCGTAGAGTCTTTAACTAAGCAACTTCACCAGTTGTCTGTCAAACAGTCTACGACGGAGGTAGCAAAGGCTTCCGCCTCTCCCCATAATGAAAATGTTTTTGGACAAACCTCTCAGAAGGGCAATCAGCAGCCCAGCGAGAAGAAAAACAAAGGTAAAAAGGGAGAGGGAAATCAAAACAAGCCAAAGCTCGTGAACAATGCTGATGGGGGTAAAAAAGAAAAGAAGAAGGTCAAGTTCCCTTATAAGTTGTGCCAAGAGGACCACCTCACTCACCTTTATCCCCTTATGGATCAAGCTCAGAAGCTGCTCAAAGCTCAACAACCGGCTATCATGAAGTATCCTTTTCCCCAAGGACAGAACTCTGCTTCAGCTTCTAATGTAGCAGGGGGCACTCAAACTGCCCCTGACCCTAACTATATCAACATGGTTCAATCTTTGACTTTGTTGCAGACAAGGAACAAAAACTATGAGAAACAGACTCCTGAGAAGGGTGAAGCTGTAGGTGAAACTTCCAACCCTCTCACAATAGAGAAACCTGCTAAAACTATGCCGAATATACCGAAAGGTGTTTTCAAGAAGACCTTGCATAACCCCAATGCTAGGGCTGCTTCAAACTACTCTATGGTTGAATATCTAGCTCAAACTCTGTGTACAATGTTAGCTTTAGAGGTGTTACAGAGTTGTCCTGCCCAGCGGGATGCCCTCTTAGCAGCTTTAGGTAGCATGGATTATTCGAGTCTCATGGAGAAATTTAACTTATCTGATGTCAAAATTCGCCTGCCTTATCATGTATCCCTATCAATAGATGTCGTTGATGGTGGTAAGACCATTGGAAGGGCAGTTGTTGATGAGGGAGCCTCTACATGTGTTATGTCCTTGACCTGCTCGAAAGCTCTTGGATCCCCAGAGCTAGTCCCATCAAACACTTTACTTACTACTTTTGATGGAAGATCCTTCCATCCTCATGGTATCCTGCCAGCTTTTGAGATTAAGTTGGCAGGAAAAGAGGTGTCTATTGAAGTAGAAGTGATTAATGCTCCCTTGGACTACAATTTGCTTCTGGGAAGGAATTGGACTTATGCAATGTCTACTGTTGCATTGGATGTTCTTTGTCTTGTGGTTTTTCCACATGAGGGAAAGTTGGTTACTGTTGACCAACTTGATTTTACTCGAAAAGGTCGTTTAGAGTCTAATGAGTCCGCTGTTCCGTTGGTTGATCAGGTAAAACCTACTGCATGGAGCTTGGGGGTTGGAATGTACACATCACTGATGGGCACATTTGATCTTCCAGCCCCGGTTAATTACATTGGTTCTACTAGTGTGGGGAAGTCCATCGCTACGGTTGTCGATAGGAATGATCCTTGGGTCTTCCCAACTCCCCCTGAACCGGAAGTTCCCTTATCGGCAGTGGAGGTAGCTTATCAAGCCATCACTCAAGCCACTATTGATCCCATTACAGATCCCCTAACAGTCTCAGACGATCTGGAAGAAGTCTATTTGCCTGCATGGGCAGAAAAATCTTTGCATTCCATAGATTGCTTAGACACCGTTTTACCTTCCGATGAATCTATTCTGGAAGCTATGAGTGGACGTGATAAGATTTATGAGGATCTTCATCATCGATCCTATTTTCTTCTAGAACTAAGCAAGATATAAAACCAAGAGTTTAAAGTGAGACTGTCAGAAGATGTTGAGGTACCTATCAACCCTTTGCCTAGGGAAGGGGTGTTTGCTGAGGGGAATATGGAAAACATTTCCGCCAATATACCCATCAACATCTCTATGAAGCCAGATGTCGTGGAAAACATCTATTTAGGTGCAAATTGCTCTCCGGAGGAGATTGCCATCTACATTGCCCTTTTCAAGGAATTCCATGATATCTTTGCCTGGTCATATGAGGAGGTGCCAGGCATTGATCCATCTATTGTTCAACATGAAATCCAAACCTATCGTGATGCCAAGCCAGTTCGACAAAAATTAAGACCCGTGAACCCGCGTAAAGCGGCGGCTGTGAAGGCAGAAGTTGAAAAGCTGTTGAAAGCTGGTTTCTTATATCCCATAGCTTTGGATGAATGGGTGTCCAACCCTATTCCTGTTGATAAAAAGCAAGGGACTATTCACATTTGTACAGACTTTAGAGAGCTCAATAAAGCCTGTCCTAAGGACAATTACCCCACACCATTTATTGACCAGATCATAGATGCATGTGTGGGGAGTGAGGTGTTTTCGTTTATGGACGGTTTCTCTGGCTACAATCAATTCCAAATCAAATCGGAAGACCAACATAAAACTAATTTCATTTGTCCTTGGGGTACATTCGCGTATAAAAAAATGCCCTTTGGATTGAAAAATGTTGGGGATACCTTTCAACGGGCTATGAACTTTGATTTTCATGACATAAAAGCCATTGTCGAACCATACCTTGATGATCTGCCTGCACATTCTCACAAGAGGATCCAACATCCAGATCATTTACGGTTAATTTTTGAACGATGCAAATATTATAAAATTCGCTTGAATCCCCACAAGTGTATATTCTGCGTTGAGTCAGGAAGATTACTCGGATTCATTATCTCTAGTAGAGGCATCCAAGTGGATACATTGAAAGTTGAGGCCATTGTAAATCTGCCTCCTCCTTGTTCTCTCAGGAAACTTCAAATCCTGCAAGGAAAGTCTAACTTTCTTCGACATTTTATCGTTAATTATGCCAAGATCACTAAAGGTTTCATGTGCTTGCTTAAACAAGACACTCCATCTATTTGGGATGAAACCGCACAACTTGCATTCGAGGCATTGAAAAAATCTTTGCTGTCGGCTCCTTTATTACGTCCACCAGATTATTCTAGGGATTTCATATTATATCTGGCCGCGTCGGAGTCGACCATTGGGGTAGTACTAGTCCAGGAGGATGATAAGCTTGTTGAGCATGTCATTTATTATCTTAGCCATGCTTTGGCTGGACCTGAGCTTAGATACTCCCACGTCGAGAAGTTAGCCTTAGCAGCTGTTTATACTATGCAAAGCTTGCGCCACTACATTTTACTGAGGACCACAATAGTAGTGGCGAATGTGAATCCGTTCCAATATGTTTTATCTCGACAGATTGTTGGGGGAAAATTTAATAGGTGGATAGTCATTGTCCAAGAGTTTGACTTGGATTTCCAATCCGTTAAGTTTAAGAAGTCCTTAGTTTTTGCTAAGCTAATAGCATAATTTCCCACTGAAGAGAATGTAGTTGTTGAAGATGACTCATTCCTAGATGAGCACATCTTCCTGATATCCACCTATGATCCTTGGTACGGCGATATTCTTATATATCTCCAGACTTTGAAGTATCATGTCGTTTACTCTAGAGAGAAACGACGTAAGTTACGCCTTCATGCCAAGAACTACCTCATTATAGGAGATACATTATATCGACGAGGGGTAGACTCTGTCTTACGTCGCTGGCTTACTCATGAGGAAGCGGAGATTGTCCTAAATGATTCCCATAGCGGAGCATGTGGGGGTCATTTATCTGGGTTAGCAACAACCCAAAAAATATTGCATGTCGGTTATTTCTGGCCCACAATCTTTAAAGATTGTGCGGAAGCAGTGAAGCGCTGTCATCCGTGTCAGCTTTACACCAAAAAAATGCAGTCACATCCTGCTCCGTTATTTCCTGTTGTCTCGGTAGGCCCCTTCATGAAATGGGGGATCGATTACATGATGTGCAACCCAGTCTCGGCTGGGGGGCATAAATACATCATTGTCGCTGTTGACTATTTTACGAAATGGGCAGAGGCAATGCCTACTTTCAAAGACAATGGGGAAATAGCAGCTTTCTTTGTTTTCAATCAAATTATTGCAAGGTTTGGTATTCCCAAAGTGATTGTCACTGACCATGGCAGTCATTTTCAAAATAACATGATGATGGAACTGACCACTATGCTCGGGTTTAGACAAGAACATTCTTCTCCATACTATCCGCAAGCTAATGGTCAGGTTGAGGCTGTCAACAAGACTTTAAAAACTATCCTTAAACGGACAATTGATGCAGCCCGTTCTAATTGGCACATCATGTTATATCCTGCTCTTTGGGATTACAAAACTAACGTAAAGACTTCCACGGCATATTCCCCTTTCCAACTAGTTCATGGGGTGGAATCAGTTACTCCGATTGAATGCAAAATCATGTCCTTAAAGATAGCCATTCATGTGTTACCTGATATGACTGAGCTTGAAGAATGTCTGGTACACTTAGAACACCTTGATGAACAACGTAGAGATGCGTTGACTACGAATCAGTCTCACAAAAATAGGGTTAAATCTCAATATGATAAAACAGTCAAACCTAGGGTTTTCTGTGAAGGGGGACTTGTCTTGCTCTGGGACCAAAATAAAGAACCTCTGGGGGCAGGAAAATTCAAGGCTATGTGGTTAGGACCCTATGTTGTGTCGAAAGTATTGAGTAAAGGCGCATATGGATTAGTGGATTATGATGGGAATAAGTTGCCTGAGCCTATAAATGGGCTCTACCTGAAGAAGTACTATGCTTAGGCTTAGCACTTTTTCTTGTATTTTTATTGTATGTATTTTTTATGTACAATAAGTTGTCAGTTTTGTTTTTTATATTATCTGCTGGTTGTTGCAGATGTCTTCTGAAATGTATGTAGGGCTGTTGCACAATCATGGCCTCCTTTAAGGACACTTTAGATGCCACATAATACTGGAATAAACGAAAAAATCGTATTTTAGGTGACAATTAGGGGTACTTCACTAACTTATTTGAAGATGAAGTAAAAAGAGAAAAGATAGGTAATTGAATCAGATTTCATAATATATAGGTTTTATGCAGAGAAAATGTGTGCAAATTATTATAAAATTAGTTTCCGTGGAAGTGGGTTTTCAAATTTTCAGCACATCTTAACATATATGTTTGTGCGGGTACAGCAATATATGAGGTAAATGATGTCCATTTGGGATAAAATCTTGTAGACATATAAAGGACATATGGGCCTAGTGCAACACTATTTATTCAGAATTTTTCATGACTTATTTTTTATTATTATTAATTATTGAATTCAGAAAAGCTTGAAATTAAAACCTTATGTGTGGGTGCAACACTTTAGGGGAAAAAATTAATGAAATCCTTGATTTCTTAATATAAGATCACGGAGCTTGATCTCGTCTAGTGCACCATATAGTTTTTATGGGAAATGGTGATGGAAATCAAAAGTTATATAACAAACAATCGATGTACGTATTCTCGAAAACTAACATGTGTCATTTAGAAAAATAATTATAAATAAATAAAACATAGTTTTGAAGATAAAAATTATATATTCAGAATCGTCATTTCGTACTCTACAATATCGTACATTTTCATAAAAAAATATTGTGTATATGTCATATCAAAACACGGGATCTAATCTGAGCATATTGATAGAGTTCTAAAAGACAAGCAATAGCCCTGGTTGATTTGTCCTAGCCAATAGGTTCGGTATTCTCAAGCTGCTTCCAAACCTAATGCCAAACCTTAATCCCACCAATTATTTAAATTTTCAAATAACGCATATGCGATATAATGCATATGTGATATATCTTATCCATATCGCATATACGATATATTGCATGTGCGTTATATCGCATATGTGTTAATAGAACATATGAGAAATGTATTGACCATGGGGAGACATATCAAATATTAGTGAGATCTATTGAGCAGATTACCATCACATT
>LPNX010846004.1:74008-86641 GCA_001517045.1 Pseudotsuga menziesii
CTAGTATGATGAATTTCACCTCGATTCTAGTTTGATTTTGCCTCCCAATTTTAATTCCAAAGAAAAAACATGTATTTAATATTTGAGTGTAGAACAAAAAATACATTATGTAGTTGCTAAGGAACATTGATATACGGTTCATGGCTTGATAGATATAATATAAAATATCATAGGTGAGGCTAGGAGGGCCTCACCTCTCAATGGAGAAACCCAAAAGAACACTTAGACCTAAAACCACACCCAAAACCCAAACAGAAAGAGAGAGACACAAGACTTGCACAAGAAAAGTTATCTTCATTAGGAGGCCAGGTGCCTTTCTATAACCATTACAAAGGGACCTCATTGATGAGGCCAAAACAAGCATAATAAATGCTACTCATTATTTATACTAATATATCTACATAATACATTCCCCAGTATGTAATGGGGAGTGTGGGCCTCACATACAACCCATTCCTCTAGATTTAAGTGGAAAGCCTCCCTTCTTTCCCGCCTCCCTGTTGATGTTGGAAGCCATGCTTGCAAAGAGGAGAAGCCAAAAACTAGAAGAGGTGCCGAGCTTTGTTGAAACTAGATGATAATGATCATGTAGATGGTGTAATATGTGAGCACATAGGGACTCCCGTACAATTGTTGGTGTACATCTTGTTGTAAATACACTAGAGGGAGAGATCTGTATTGTTTTAGATCTGTGAACTTCCTCTCTTGCATGATGCGATCATGTGGGGATGTCCATAAAGTTGTTATTCATCATCTTGTTGTAAATAAAATGGAAGGAGAAATCTGTATTATTTTAGATCTGTGAACCTCCTCTCTTGCTGGTGGAGATTTGCACCGTTGGGGATATGAGAACTGTGTATCCACTCACAAATGGATTGATATTGAAACCCTCAGAAGGGTGTGATATGTATTAATACAAAAAGATTGAAGCTACCTTGAACCCTAGGAAGGCCTTTTGTGCAAACACAACTATGTCGTGTATGGACTTGGGCGAATAGAAAATATGGAACAAAACTAAGTAAAGTGTTGTAGAGTACTACAAAAATGGAACTGAAAGAGAAGCAATCTGAAAGAGAACTAATACTGTGGCAAAGTAAAACTGAAATAATATAAAACCAGAGTTGATCTAAAAAACTACTTGCACCAGTGAGTTGATCTATGTGCGTTATATCACATATGCGTTATATCGCATATGTGTTATGGATTATTCATATCGCATATGCGATACATAGAATTACATTTAGACCTAATTTATGTGTTATGGCTTCTAGATTCACAATGTCACTAGCTACTTTGAAGTTGTATGGGTGGTGGGTTCCCACTATAGATTACTTCATGGAAGTTCTTTAATGTTGCTAGCATAATTGAACTAGGTAAATTCTAATGGTGCTATATAGGTAAATTTAAACTAATTTGTTTTTGTCCTAACGGATCATTGTTCACCACCCTCATCATCATCATCATCACCACCCTCATCCTCATCATCATCATCATCACCCTCATCCTCATCTTCATCATCATCATCATATAGTCATCATCATCCTCCTCCTCCTCATCATCATCATTGTTCATCATCATCGTCATCACCATCACCCTCATCAGCTTCATCATCATCATCATCACCCTCATCCTCATCTTCATCATCATCATCATCACCCTCATCATCATCAGCATCATCATGGTCATCATCATCATCATCATCATCAGATGTCATCGTGCCCTCATCCTCATCCTCCTCCTCCTCCTCCTCCTCCTCATCCTCCTCCTCCTCCTCATCATCATCAACATCACCCTCATACTCATTAACTTCATCATGGTCATCATCATCATCATCCTCATCCTCATCCTCATCATCATCATCGTCAACCTCATCATCATCATCACCCTCATCCTCATCATCATCATCATCATCCTCATCCTAATCATGATCATCATGGTCATCATCATCATCATCACCCTCATCCTCATCATCATCATCATCATCCTCATCCTAATCATGATCATCATGGTCATCATCATCATCATCACCCTCATCACCATCATCATCATCATCCTCATCATCACCCTTATCATCATCATCATATTCATCCTCCTCCTCATCATCACCATCATCCTCATCATCATCTTCATCGTCACCCTCATCCTCATCCTCATCTTCACCCTCATCAGCATTGTTCATCACCCTCATCCTCACCATCATCATCATCTTCACCGACAGCCTCATCCTCCTCATCATCATCATATTTATCATCCTCCTTATCATCACCATCAACCTCATCATCATCTTCATCGTCACCCTCATCCTCATCATCATCATCACCCTCATCCTCATCATCATCAACCTTGATCCTCATCATCATCATTCATCACCCTCAATCTCGTCATCATGATCATGATCATGATCATCATCATCATCATCATTGTCATCATCATCATGGTCATCATCATCATCATTGTCATCCTCAACATCGTCAGCATCCTCATCCTCATCATCATCATAATCCTCATCCTCATCATCATCACGTTCATCACCCTCATCCTCCTCCTCCTACTCCTCCTCCTCCTCATCATCATCATTGTCATCATTATCATGGTCATCATCTTCATCGACACCCTCATCCTCAACATCATCAGCATCCTCATCATCATCATCATCATAATCCTCATCCTCATCATCATCACGTTCATGACCCTCATCATCATCATCATCATCATCATCATCATCATCATCATCATCATGGTCATCATCACCCTCATCCTCATCCTCATCCTCATCCTCATCATCATCATCCTCATCCTCATCCTCATCATCATCGTCATCACCCTCATCCTCATCAGCTTCATCATGGTCATCATCACCATCCTCCTCCTCCTCCTCATCACCCTCCTCTTCCTAATCATCATCATACTGATCATCCAACTCATCATCACCATCATCCTCAACATCATCTTCATCATCACCCTCATCCTCATCATCATCAACCTCGATCCTCATCATCATTGTTCATCACCCTCATCCTCATCATCATCAACCTCGATCCTCATCATCATTGTTCATCACCCTCATCCTCATCATCATCATCATTATTCATCACCCTCATCCTCATCCTCATCATCATCATGGTCATCATCATCATCATGGTCAGATCATCTTGATCTACAGCCTCATCCTCAACATCATCAACATCATCATCATCATCATAATCATCATCCTCATCATCATCATCATGGCCATCATCATCATGGTCATCGTCATCATGGTCATCATCATCATCATGGTCATCATGGTCAGATCATCTTCATCGACAGCCTCATCCTCAAAATCATCATCATCGTCATTATCATCATCATCATAATCATCATCCTCATCATCATCACGTTCATGAGCATCATC
Source organism: Pseudotsuga menziesii (assembly GCA_001517045.1). Classification (NCBI taxonomy): domain Eukaryota; kingdom Viridiplantae; phylum Streptophyta; class Pinopsida; order Pinales; family Pinaceae; genus Pseudotsuga; species Pseudotsuga menziesii. The sequence continues at coordinate 77,403 of LPNX010846004.1, forward strand.
CTCATCATCATCACGTTCATGAGCATCATCCTCATCATCATCTTCATCATCACCCTCATCCTCATCATCATCAACCTCGATCCTCATCATCATCAACCTCGATCCTCATCATCATTGTTCATCACCCTCATCCTAATCCTCATCATCACCATTCATCACCTTCATCCTCATCCTCATCATCATGGTCATCATCATCATCATCATCATCTTCATTGACACCCTCATCCTCAACATCATCATCATTGTCATCATCATGGTCATCATCACCATCATCATTGTCATCATCATCATCATGGTCAGATCATATTCATTGATAGCCTCATCCTCAACATCATCATCATCATCATCATCATCTTCATTGACACCCTCATCCTCAACATCATCATCATGGTCATCATCATCATCATTGCCATCATCATCATCATCATTGTCATCATCATCATCATGGTTAGATCACCTTCATGGACAGCCTCATCCTCAACATCATCAGCATCCTCATCATCTTCATCATCATAATCATCATCCTGATCATCATCACATTCATCACCCTCATCATCATCAGATGCATCATTGTCATCATCATCATGGTCATCATCTTCATCGACACCCTCATCCTCAACATCATCATCATTGTCATCATCATCGTCATCATCATCATCATGGCCATCGTCATCATGGTCATCATCATGGTCATCATCATCATCATGGTCATCGTCATCATGGCCATCATCATCATCATGGTCATCATGGTCATCATCATCATCATGGTCATCCTCATCATGCTCATCATCATCACATTCATCACCCTCATCATCATCAGATGCATCATTGTCATCATCATCATGGTCATCATCTTCATCGACACCCTCATCCTCAACATCATCATCATTGTCATCATCATCGTCATCATCATCATCATGGTCATCGTCATCATGGTCATCATAATCATCATGGTCATCCTGGTCATCATCATTATCATGGTCATCGTCATCATGGTCATCATCATGGTCATCATCATCACGTTCATCACCCTCATCATCCTCATCCTCATCACCCTCATAATCATCATCAATCATCACCCTCATCCTCATCATCATCATCATAGTCATCATCATCAACATTGTCATCATCATCATCATCGTGGTCATCATCATCATCATGGTCATCATCGTCATCGACAGCCTCATCATCCTCCTCATCATCACCATCATTGTTCACCATCATCTTCATTGTCACCCTCATCCTCATCATCACCATCGTCACCATCACCCTCATCCTCATCATCACCATCATCCTCATCCTCATCATCATCATCATAGTCATCATCCTCCTCATCATCACCATCACCCTCATCCTCATCATCATCATCTTGCTAACAACTGAATGTTTAGTTTCTGAGCTAATGAAATCTATTGATCTGAACAAAGAATAATTATTCAAGAAAGTTCTTCATATCCAATTAATATTTTAATGAAACAAAAACAAAGAATAAGACTTGCAACCACTTAGTATAAGAAAGTTCTGCATGTTCAGTTACTATTTTAACTAAACAAAAACATTAAGGTTATTTTAAGCCAATAAACCAATAGATTCCATGGATGTTTGTCTTAAAGTTCACTTTTAATTATGTGTAGGGACTTGTTTGAGATTTATTTTGATTCCAGTTATTTTATTTTCTAATAATTAAATTTATTTTATCTTCGAATAATTAGAGTCATTGTTCAAATAATTAGAGTTAATGTTGTATAAAATAACTATTTGATTATGTGTATGTGCATGTATGTTTATGCATAATATGCATACAAAACTATATAAGTGTATATTTCCATGGATGTATGGATCATATTTTAAAAAATATATATATAAAAGGATAAGGATGGGGAGATGGAAAAATGGATGTACATATTTTTTATTATGCAACCCAAATCACCAAATCTATCTAGATCTGATGCTAAAAGAAAAAGAAGACAAGCATACAACAATTAGAGGAAAAGGTAAGAATCCCGAGGTGGAAAAGGTACAAAAAAAGAAGAAGATCACAATGTAAATTTAACACATTTTCATTGAGAACTAAATCGTATATGCAATATATCATATATGCAATATATCGCATATACGATATATCGCATATGTGATATGGAAAACCCTTTTCCTCCATAAAAAACCCAAAATTCAATATCGCATATGCGATATATCGTAGGTGCGATTTATGTTTTATAGAAAATGTAGGGTGGCATTGTGTTGGCCACCTTTAACGTATCAAAAGACATAATTCGTCTGAACCCACCCACAGAGAATTGTTGGACATGCAAATTTTTATCAAATTACTTACATAATTGCATAGTTTTGTACAGGTTTGGGTGGATTTCAATGGGGAATGTACGTAATAGAGGAAGAAAGTCAGCAAGGAAGGTGCTTAGACCGAAAGAAGCAGAAAATAAAAAGCAAAAAAAAGGGGAAGATTCAAGAAATCGTCGGAATTCATTAGATGAGCAAATAGTTCCCATTCCCCCTCAAGAGATACCTGACCTAGAGGCTAAGGAAGATAATGCAACTTTAAAAGAAGCTGGTTATATAGAAGTTGATATTATTAATCCATTATTAGACGGTCAATATTCTGAACAGTTCAATAATTATGTTACCCCCGATGCAAATGTGACTTGGCAACAACCATGTTCGGTGGTTCAATCTCCTAATCGAAGTTGTGAGCCGGTAGTGGATGTAAACGTCACTCCAGCATTTCAAACCACAAGAAATTTTGCATCAAAACGAAAGAGAAATCCTAAACGAATACGAGTGGATGAGAGCGGATTGACTTCCATGGAAGGTAAGGTGGCTAAACGTACTATCCTTCGTCATTCTTCTGAAATAATGAAACAATATTTTGATAACAAATCCGAAGCCGGTAAATGCCAACTATTTTTGGCTTTGCTTAAATCTAGAAATATGGCAACTGTTAGAAGAAATTTAGGCATAAAAACAATGAAGAATATGGAATCATGTAATCACATTGTTAAATCTCTTGCTCCTGCATTCACATCGATTGGTAAAAAAACTCGTTCAAAAGACTGTAATGTGGCTCATCGTGTATTGGCTGAATCAATTGTATGTAGATCCACAAGGCAACGTCCTTTACTTAAATGCACATCAGAAATTGTTCATTTACATCCAAATACTCTTAAAAAATATTCTCCGCAGTGGGCTATTGCAACAATTGCAGTGGGCTATCCTTATGGTCTGATTGCATCCATGAAAGTGAAGATCAAGCATTCGGGAATGCAATTGTTGAGGAGCAGAACTATCAGTATGAGACATATCAGCGAAATGATGGGAAAGAAAGCAGGAAGATTAAATTGGTGAATTCATAGGTAAATTCTTGAATATTGACAAATTAATATTCACGTGTACACACACATTTTTTTATGTGGTTTATTGACATATTAATATTCATGTACCAGGTTCGAGTATGTGATTTTATTCCAGAGTTTCGTGGAAAGATCCAATAGTACATTCAACATGTCGATATGGCACGGTGGCAAGATGAGCAATTCAGAATATGCCGGGACACCTTCCCTCTCGGAACAATACTATCAGTGGTTGACTTTGCTGAAAATTACACCCTACAACCACAAAATGAAATTCAAAGTCAATACTATCACTCAGAGTAGGTGAGCATAATGGTGCATATCACGTATCGACATGGGCAAGATAGCAGTGAAGAGAAACATGTGATACTGAAAGATAGTCACTTCTACATAAGTGACGACCGGACCCATAACATCCATTATGTGCAACATTGCTTTAAATTATTCTATGACCACGTGATAGCTATGGATATACCATTTTATCGTCATATCATTTGGTCAGACGGTTGTGCTGGACAGTTCAAGAATGCACGTGTATTTGAATGGTTGTGTTTGTTGCACCTAAAATACAAGGTGCCACATGTATGGAACTACTTTGAAACTGGTCATGGAAAAGGAGAGCACGATGGTGCTGGTGCATGCATTAAAACTTCCCTTCGAAGGGAAGAGATGAAGTTTACAGGTGCTCGCCTTCGAGATGCAGCATCTATAGTCCAATGGTGTGCATCTATCATGGGAGAACAAGCAACAAGGAAACACTTAGTGCGAAGAATATTCTGGGAGGTTACAAATGTGGACCGATCACAAACACCTCGTGTGAACATAGTGCATGGAACTCGATGGTTTCATTCAATTAGAAGCTCAGACAACTTGGCCCTACAAATTTGGACAAGATTGAAGGCTTGCTTTTGCAGTTCTTGTAGCATTGGTGAATGGGATGATTGTGAGCATACTGATACCATTGATACATGGGAACGAGTGACACTTGGTACCAATTTGAACGGGGGCAATGAAAGAGACCATTTGGAAGATGATCAGACACATATTTCTAGAGACTATGATCACATATCGGATCTCATACAAGCAGGTACATGAGTAGTACCTAAATAAGAAAATGCCCCCCTATGTAAATTTTTTACTCGACCTTTGTATGATTTAATTTATGTAGAAATTAGATATGAAAGACCTTATTTACAAAATGTAAATTGTTAACTCGACCTATTTCTTTTCACAGGTCAGATATATGCAGTGGTTGCCCCAAAAAATAATGAACGGGGTTCTGACTATTGGTTGGCATGTTGCTTAGAGGGGAAACAAACCCTTCTCAGAACCTGTTACGGATGATGAAAATATTTAATTCCCAACCGTCTCGATGGTTATAAAAGGGGAGTACTTGACACTTGCAGCACAACAGAAAAGGATGGGTGGGTATGTATATTAGGATTATAGACCAGGAGCTATTGTATACCACTTCACCAACCTAGTAGTTGGTACAAACATCAAACTCCGCACACTTGCTCACAAAAATAGGTCACATGTACGATACTTGCTACCTCATATAGAGCATGAAATATTGATGGACACTATCGGCACCAGAGATGATCCAGATGGCCTACTTGTATGAGTGCATTGTCAGGTGCGTTATTTAAACCATGTTGGCACATTTTCATTGGGTTCTCTTTTCTTTATTTTGATGTTACTAATGGCTAGCCTTTGGTGTCCCTAGGATACAAACACCATCTACGGGACATTGGAGGCGCCAAGAACAGTGTCTTTAGACACCACCAAATTTAGTTCAGAAAATAACAAGTTCTCGAGTTGTTGAAATTTACATTTCTTGGTGCGTAATTGAATGAAAGTTAGGAGAGTGAACTACAAACACATGATCACCAATACTTGCATGCTCCAACTAGGGTCTTGAGACAAGGTCATAGATGTCCAAAGAAAGCGAAACATACATACCTGTTTGGGGGGAAGAGGTGGGTTGACAACAACCTTGGTTTGGTGCTCTTCAAGCACCACTTTCACAACAGGTTCCTACATAAAGTAACATATGTAAAAGCGATATATGTAAGTTACAAAATGATTTTTCCAAACAAAGAGAAACATAATTAAAAGCATATATATAATTAAAAGCATATTTCAAATAATACCTGTGGTTGCGAATCTACCTCTGCATGAGAGGGAATAGACTGTGAGAAAATGTATTCATCATGGGAAACCTGCATAACACATGTTACATGTCAAAATTAGGATACATATTGAATGTTACTTGATCTTGAGATGTGTACACAAACGTACAAAGAAAGCCATCTACATAAACATACCTGCTGGCTTGTGAACGGTGGGCCGCCGGTTTGGTGCTCTTCAAGCACCGGTGCCTCACTAGTGGCTTGCATATAAAGTAGCATATATATATATATATATATATATATATGTCAATTTCATATCAAATAGTGAATCAGAGACATATATACTACGTGGAAGGAAAATGATGAACTACCAAAGAAAGCGAAACATACATACCTGTTTGGGGGGAAGAGGTGGGTTGACAACAACCTCGGTTTGGTGCTCTTCAAGCAAGACTGTCACAACAGGTTCCTACATAAAGTAACATATGTCAAAGTGATATATGTAAGTTACAAAATTATTTTTCCAAACGATATATTTAAGTTACAAAATTATTTTTCCAAGCGATATATGTAAGTTACAAAATGGTTTTTCCAAACATACAAAGAAAGCGATCTAAATATCAATTTCATATCAAATAGTGAATCAGAGACATATATTAAATGCTTTTTTGTTGGGCCTCCCCTTCCCTCCTCCATTTGACCTATTTTCATAAAATAAACAAAATACTCTGCTTTTTGTTATTCCAATGAAATAATTTAAATCGAATGACAAACACATCATTTGTATGCATGTACATATATCTGGAAGAACTATATAATATTGTACAATGTGGAAATGGTCAATGAAAGAGTGTAGTATCAAACTGCCCCAAATGTCAAGCATTGTTATGTCTATTTTGAAGTTTCTAGTGGTCACATTAGTACACGAGTTGATTTATTTGCACAAATGGAATCAAGAATCACATGCCCAAAATATACCTCCCAAACTACACAAACTACAAGCCAATAGTGTCCCATCATTTAACTATGCGAATTGGAATCCTAACATACATGTAGAGTGGATTAGTGGTACTTAATATATTCATGTATAAATTTATTAGAATTTCAAGTTTAATATTTTTGTTTTACTCCTTCCAAATACCTAGTGGAGAGGAGCCAGTGACGAAACAAGGCGACCAGTAGTGGATATGGGGTGATTAGTAATGGAGATAGTCATTGTGTTGGTTGAACTCAATCTTAAAAAAACTAGTTACCATAAGTGGTTTATAAAAGTACTTTATGTACAAAGTAATTGTCAATATTTTCATGTCTTTAAAATTAATTTTCAAAAAAAATTCTTCTACATTTTGAAATAATATGAATATTGAAAATTTGAAATATCATTTTAAGCCACATCCTCTTTAAGTCACATCAATATTCAAGTATTTTTACCAATAAAAAATACACTAAAACACACTAGAACTAGACAACTTGGAACTTAGTGGCTGGCATGGCATCATTTTGGATTCGTCACAACTCAAAACTAGCATGGTAGATAAATAACACACCAAAGTATATGTGGTAAGAATTTGGAGGAAATACAAGCTTGGGAATATGGAAAATTAAGCTACATTACTACTGTAAAGAAATGGACCACCAATGGATCCTCTCCCCTAATGCGGCCAAGTTAGCCATGAAACTAATTCTAACAACATGTACAATGAGGACATACTCCAGTTTACATGGAATCTTTTTAATACTAAGAAAATACCTCCAACTATACTTCATATCTTGTATATTCGCACACATAGTATATCATAGCTAAATGGAGCCGCTCAACACACTACAACTTAAGGTGATGGAGAAAGATCTATGAGCAACATATAAACTAACAAATTAAAAAGTTACATTAGGAATCTTACATTAGGAATTTTGCATGAATCTACCTCTGCATGAGAGGGAATAGGCTGCGAGACAATATACTCTTCCTAGGAAACCTGCACAAAACATGTCAAGTATCAAATTTAGGATACATATTGAATACATTACAATCTATAAGTTATAAATATATATAAATAAAGTTGACAAATTAACAAGTATAGTTCTTACCCCTATTGGTGAAGAACCAAACCCATAGGCAATATTGACAGCTGCATCAATGTTCTCAACATTGATCGACGGACTATGCGACTGTGGTGCCATGGGACACCAGCTGTATATTTGTTCACAAATCTTGTTAGATAATTAAATATAAATAAAGTGTGAAACAATTGAATATTTTGACATGAAACAAATTATAATATTAAAATAATGAGTTTTACTTACAAAGCAAAGTAATCCATCATCTCGAAAGTCGGAAGTAGGGCCATAGCATATGCCTCCACACAATGTGCAAGGGTGTGGAGTAACATGGCGCTCTGAAGACTCTGCATCTTCTCTATGATCTGTAGATGGGCTCGCCGTAGAAGTGCCAGCCCCTTGGTCTGCATTGCCTTGGACATCAGTCCCATGCTCAAGCAATGGCTCTGCCATGTCAAGTAATGCCTCCTGTGTATACTCAATGACAGGACCTGTAGGAGGGTATAGCCGAGGGGGTTTTGGTGTGTGTGGTGGGTGTGGCACACGCTTGGGATATCTCCTGGCTCCTTCCCTATCTTGGGGAATCCCATGACCAACACCCTGGTTTCCTAAAATATCAAAGTAGTTAACATGTTTCCCTAGGATGAATTCTGCATACAACTTCCTAAGGAAATAAAATGGGATGTCCCTATTCCCATGGGGGTCTTCATCGAAGACCATATACCAACGATCCATCCAATTAGCCTTTATATTTGGTTCAATGCACCATTCTATGGAAATGTGTGCTCGACTGGTGGGTGGAACCAATCTGGTGCTGGGGTCCTGGAATAATGAAAATAACTGGTCTTTAGTAATTTTAAGAGCTTTGATGTCTTTATGAGTCAATCCATCGGAATAGTATCGCCTCCTAGATTCTCTGTACAAGGTAATGTTGTACAAAGCTCCTTGGGCATCGAAAATTGTGTTTGTTATTGTGTCCAAGGCATCGGCTAAAGAATTTCTCAAATGACACCCCCCTCTAATGGATGAGCTAAGGCGCCTCAATGATTCCAAGCGTACAATAATCTGTGTATTTCTATCTTGTTCCCCCTCTGGGTCTGGGTTTGGTTGTGGGTTAGGTTGTTGTGGGTTAGGTTGTTGTGGGTTATTAGAGGGTGGGTTTTCCACATTCTGTTGTTCATTTGTGTTGTCTGTTAAGATTTAAAAATAAAATTGCAAGTTAATTTACTTATCTAATCATTATTTGATTGTTCACATTCAATTATTTTTTTAAATTTGTTCAAAATAATTCTATAAACAAAGAAATTATGAATAAAATTAAAGAATGGAAGGTTAAATGAAAATGAGAGAACTAGCATAAATACCTGCCATTGGAGCAATCCACCTCGGCTCCACCTCGAACTCGGCCTCGACCTTGAAAAGGTAAAACCCAAATCGCACCTGCGGTTTTTCGCTCCTCTATTTTTTCGCTGCTGCGTTATTTCACTCTCTCGATATTGTGAAAATGAGCTCGCGGCCACTGTTTTATTTTTTTCTGCTTTTGAATATCGCAAGTGCGATATATCGCACTTGCGATATACTTCATTTGTGGTCCCCTTAAAAAAAATAACATGTTACTCACAAAAAGTATTATATTGGGAAACCTCCATTCACTATCTAGGACTTCTTATTGATAAAATTGGAA
>LPNX010846004.1:86911-134623 GCA_001517045.1 Pseudotsuga menziesii
GACAAACGCCATTCTGAGGTACAACACGTATGACAAATAATTTTGAGATCTAGCGAAGGCCTTGAAGAAATGGTACCATTATGTTTTGGATAAGGAAAACAATTTTTGTACTAATAATCATCCCTTAATCTTTTGAATTCATAGTCTAAGAGTTAAGAACAATTCCATCTCAAACATGCCTCCTACCTAGAATAGTTTCACGTGGTCTTTAAATATAAGAAAGGGAGTTCAAATTAGGCGACAAATGTGTTGAGTTTCCCTCCAACTCAACCAATGCACATTTTGGATGTTCCTTGTCTTGCCTATGAAACTTGGAACAACTATATGCTACTAGTACTTTCTTTGTGTTAGTTTGGCAAGCCTTTCATCATCCCACCCAAATTAATTTGTATTTGGGAGGGTTGGATGTTTATGCATAATTAAATTTTTCTACCCAACACTCTAGGCTCCTTAGTTTTTATTTGGGAAGCTCATGCCTCTTGATATGGTGGACATTTTGGCCCACTTAAGATGGTTTGACAGGGAAAAATGTGGAATATTTGTAAGATTCCAAGTATAATTCCTATGAATTTAATCTATATCTTCTTGCATATCTTGCACCGAAAACTCATTAGTATAATATTCTTCAAAACATGATGGTTCAGAATCAACTTGTGAAAATAAAGCAACATTTACAGTCTCACCTCTTGGATTTTCTTCGTGTGCCAAGCTTCTCTAATAAATTTCATTTAGGCTTCTTGCCTTCCTTGTAGGACTTGTACATGAAATTGGAGAACTAGATGAGGGGCGACTTGGTGTATTTACAAAATTTGGAACTAAAATATTAATGGGTTTCTCATGATTAATATCATCAATAATATCACTATTCAATCCATCTTTTGACTTCTCAACATGGTGTTTTTTATGACCATAAACTCCCCCTTCATAAAAAAATCACATCCCTAGATACAATGATGTTATTGGTGAGAGGATTATACAACCTATAAACCTTAATTTTCTCACTGTATCCACAAAAATGCATGGTTTTTGGATCCTACTTTTGTCTCTTTTTATCAACTACATGAACATAGGATAAAAATCCAAAAACTTTGAAATGATTAACATTAGGATTTTTGTCATACCATGATTCGTAATGAGTCATAATTTCAAGTGCAATTGTGGGACTTTGATTGATAATGTATATTGTTGTAGCAACTTCACCTCCCCAAAAGGAATTGCTTAATTCCCTGGTCTGTAACATAGTTCTTTCCATTTCCATCATTGTACGTTTCTTCATTTTAACTATCCCATTCTATTGAGGTGTATAAGTAGTGGTGAGTTATCTTTTAATGCCATTCATATCATAAAAATTCTAAACACCTCTTGAGAAAAACTCTCATCCATGGTTAGTACTTATGCACTTTATTTTGTAAGCACTTTCATTTTCCACAAGGGCTTTAAATCTCTTGAATGTATCAAATGTTGAACGCCCTTACTCTTAAGAAAAAAACCCAACACATTCATGAGTAATCATCAATAAAACTAATAAAATACAATGAATTATCCAAACTCTTTGTCTGGATTGGACCAAAATTATATGAGCGAACTAGATGAAGTGGATATTGGGCCCTCCGTTCCTTTCCTCTAAGAAAATTTTCTCTTGCATTTTTTCCTTTAGCACATCCTTCACAAACCTTGTTGTTCTCTTCAACCTTAAGAAAACCATAAACTAATTCTTTTAATGTGTGAAGCTTCAAACTATGAAAATTCAAATGGCCATACCTAAGATGCCACAACCAACTTATGTCTTTATATTCCATATTAGCAAGGTTGATACCATTTTCTCTAAAATTCAATGGGAACATTCGATTCTTTGACATAGGCACAACTATAAACACCGTATTTCCTTGACTCTTTTCATAAATTGTTCATTATCTACCATCAAACTCTACCTTGTAATTATTTTGACATAGTATCCCAACACTTAATAAATTATGCTTTAATTGTGGAGTGTAATAAACATATTTAACACTTTTCATACCTTATTTAGTATAGAGTTCCATAGCTCTTTTTACAGAAACCTAAAAGGTTTTTTGATCACCAATATTGGTTTTAGATTTGAAACTTTCACCTATTGTACAAAACAACTTGCGTTTTCTAAATGTTGCATATCGCACTTGCGATATATCGCATATGTGATATACATTTCCACGAACCTTAGCCTTGTGTTTGGGCTCGGGTTATTCCGAACGTACCATCAATAACGCATATGCGTTCTTGATTTGCACTTCGGAAGTGCGTTTCTGATTTCCTAAGTGGCACCAAAAAGTGGAACCAAATTCGTGCGAGCGCCCAGTTACCTACTTAATAACTATCAACCTAAATATTTGAAGTAACTAAAACTAATAAAAAAAGAAGATTTTATATATATATATAAAACAATTATATTAAAAAAATATCCGTAACATTTGTCTTATTTGATATTGTGAATTATCATTTGTCTTATTTGATATTGTGAATTATCATTTATGTTTTATTCAAATCCTATTACATTAATGTACGACCTAGAATGAAATGAGAAGTATCATATCTGAGAAATGTACAACCTAGAATGAAATGAGAAGTATCATATGCCACAAAGAAGTTTATTCTTAGAAGGTAACTAGATTATGGGGGACTGCCTTAAATAATCAATAGTTTGAATGTCCACAATCAAACCAGCTGCGTCCAATTCGAATTGCAGTAAATATGGTCTCGAGATGTAAGCTTTCAAGCTTTAATGGAAGTCTTATTATCCCTCATTAACTCTCCCTTGTCATTCACTTTCATGCGCTGCACCTTTTCTTGTAAATTGGGTGGACAGTTAGGAGTATTACGGTCACAGTGAGCTGCTGCAACTCCTTCAAAGGAAGAGTAAGCATTACTGCTTTCATGGGGAGGTGGAGGTTTGTGGACATGACCGTCAGGTTGCACTGCAAATGAAGAATATGCATTGCTTCTTTTATGTGGAGATGGCGGGTTTGGAACATGCTGGTTGAGATGACCATTTCGAACTGATTTGTATAATCCTAAACCTCCAGCAGCTTCCCTCGCTTGAAGCCAAGAGTGAAGATTTCTCGTGGTGCCCTTAATCACTGCCTTCCTCGTGCATGTCGCAGAGATTTCGTTAAACAACGATGTCGTCATAGGTAGGGTGAGAGAAACACCTACAAGGAGAGACATACAGGTTTCCATTTTCATCGGCATTAGCATAATTATTTTTCCTTTCAGCTTTACACAGGATAAAGGCCGAACTCTAGCGTATCACCGGACTGATCCGTTCGTTGACTATAATGATGGTTCCTAAGTATTGGAGATCACGAAAGTTGCTTTGCACTTGGAATGATCTATTCCATGCATACATACGGTAGTCGGTGTTAAGGATCATTTATATAAGGGAGAGGTGGAGGAGGGCGATCCGAGTTTTGGATTTTCAATGAAGAAAAATGAATGGAATTCCAACCATTTGTAATATCGACAATGGGGAGAGTCTTAGTTCGTAGAATGCACGGGAGAGTCTTAGTTCGTAGAATGCATATATGGGTGGATTAGTGGATTCCTTCAGCCTCCCTGTACTCGAGTTTACCTTATTCTCCCGATGGTGGTTGACCAAATAGGATTACTTTAATTGGATTCAATTAGTACTTATATGGCAACATATATAATATCTGGGTCAGTCTGTCCTTCTAATGACCAATTAAGGAAGTCGGTATTAGAACGATGAACTCCTTGCCTTATGAGCTAAGTATTTTTACCACTCCCCATTTTATGAGTTGACTATGATAACAATTCCCAAATTTTACAATCGTACTTTCACATTCCTAATTCCAGCAATTAGGAACAAAGCTCCCTCGAGAGAAGGATCTAAGAGGCGGGTTTAGAACCCATCCTTCCCAATTAGGTCATTTTATTACTTAATTTAAATGATTCGATTTGAATGAAAGTGTCACGCTCCCGTACGGCATTTCATTTGCAACGTGCTCATTTTAAGGGATGGTTTCCAACATTCTAGTTTCATCCTCAAGAAGTGTCGGGAGAGAGCGATGAATGGGATTATACCGCGCTTGGAATGTTTGACTCAACTTTGCTCATGGTGAACAACATAGACAATTTGAATTTTCTTCCATTTTGAATTAAGTAGCCTAAAGTATACAATGCTATACAGTTATACATGTTTAGTAAAGTTAACAATGCTATACAGTTATACATGATAAGGACTATATATATTATTATTTAAAAGATATTATTTAATTTTTATTTTATTTTAATAATTTATAAATGACATATATATATTAGTGAAAATACTAATACCAAATTAAGTGTATTTTTTTTGGAATGAAAATCTTCTTTGTAAACATAGATGTGAATGTATTTTTAAAAACTAGGTTAGTTCCTCAAGGAGTTTATGTAGAGCAAGGAAACATTATTATTGTTTTACTTTCTTGCATAAAGAATATGTAAGTATGTTTCTACATGTATTGTAGTTTCTTTAAGCAATAACATGTACATACCATGTTACATACCATATGCGTACATACCATGTTACATACCATATGCGTGTTTTGTTTCTTCTCTATTGTAAACAATTTAGTAAAATATAAGAAGGTTTTTGAAAACATAATTTGTAAAGCATCAATAATTAATCACAAAACAAACTATATTTAGTTGTGTAAGAAAATAAAATTTAAATAGAAAATTCTATTAACTCTTAATCAATAAATCAGCAAGATTATGCCTAATGAAACACTTTGAACTTCTCTATCAACAACTACATGAGACCTAAAATAAGAGAGAAAATGAGTAAACTCACATAAAGACTTCATATATGTAATATATGAATAAGTGATTGTTCATTTCCTAATCTAATAAATTTAATTGGGTAGCTAAAGAAATTAGATACATGAAACATTACTAGGTAATTATTGCATTAGGACATTAAAAGTACAATCTATAATTTGAAATTTTAATATTCAATGCCAAATATGGACATGGAAAATCATGAATTAATCTTGAGATGCTCTATATTTGTATTTGTTGAACCATTCAAACACACAAAATTTTGATGGTTTATTTTAGCATCGTCAAAGTGTACTTGAGATTTGACATCACATAGAGATACATGTATTTCATATAAATCCCAATGTTTGTACCCTGCTTCTGAAATATCCATTTTAGAATATTTATAGACTTAGATAAGATCAACCTTGTCTAATGTGTGTTTATGTAAAGTTTGTTTCTTTAGTATGCATTTGTATTTTTGATAGATAATTGTGACAACAGGTTTTATATATAATTATATCTTAGAGTTCATCTTCCCCTAAATATAAAGCTTTATATTTATTTTCCTCTTAACATCAAATTGGTCCATGATACCTATTTTAAAAGCATAGAGGCTCATTTTTTATTGTATGAATCTGAGAAATTGATTTGTAAATTTATCAGTTCATCTATATGTGAGGGTTTTAACTGTATAATAAATTTATATGACAATATATGATTTATTTTTGTGACAACCTCCTTTACATGTTTGACTTCAACATGGTATCAAAGAAGTTGTGTATATGCATCTAATGAAAGGATTTCAATATTCTACAATTTGTGTGGAGTGTTGAACTGATAGAGGTTTCTATTGTGTTCATGTTGTTGACCTCATAGAGGTTTCTATTGTGTTCATTCTCCACCACAGTAATTTCAGTTTGAACTGGTTTATGTTTAACACAAGATGTTTATTATTTCCTAAGATACACCCTTTATATTAAATTTGGATGTGTATTGTTTACATTTATATATTAATTTATATATTCTTCTCCATTTGATTAAGTTTTTTAGTTTGGGTCTCTATTTTCTTGCATGTTTGCTTTGTTTAAATTCAAAATATTTTTTTTTCCATGCATTTTCTATGAACTCATTAAATAGAAAATAGAGCTGAAAGAGTGTTTTTTGACATCCAAATCCTCTTTCCAATGTGCACTATGCTATCTCGCTAAATAAAAAGCATATAGGAAAATTAATTATGTTGTGTAAGTTAATGAAAGTGTAACCCAAATTATAATTTTTTTTCACTTTTTAAATCTTGAGTTATTTGTGTTACATTTTGTTAAGTTGTTTTACAACACCAAGACTAGGTTTTTCTCTTAAGCACATTCTTCAATGATAACAATGAACACCACCCCACTATCGCCTATAACAACTCCATATATTTTGTTTAACTCACATTCAATCTATTAATAAAGTGTGTTATGAAGAGTTGGTTTTCATAATTTAAGGAGACTATTTGCATGTGAATATTATTCAGTGATCAAACAATTATAAAAATTGGAGTGGAAAACTAAATAATATTAGGTTTCTGAATGAATTTGATACCACAATTGTATTTTTTAAGTTTGGAATATTATAAGTTTGGTATATTTTAAGTTCCTTCCAAATCATCAAATTTATGCATTAGTGTGACACACTCGAAATCATAAAAGGAAGAAGACACTAAAGGATGACAAAACATTTTGAATCCTTGGAGGTTCAAACGATAAAGGAAAGGTATATTAAGTATCCATATGACTTCTTTCATGTTACTATGTTTGTTTCTTGGGATCGTCTTTTAAATGATTAGATTTACATAATTTTAAATGCAACAAATGGATCATAGATATTTTTATGAATAAATTAATTTGTGCATATAGTACGATAAATCGACATGAGGTAAGAGATTTGTGACAAAACATAAACCTGAAGGTGTTTTTGAATTTTCATGAAGATATATAGGATTTTTTGCCTCTAGGATCATGTGCCGATCATGAATCCATCGTACATCTCTACAGGCGATTGATACAAATTATTAGAATAGATTTGAATATTCGTTTTGGAGGCTAGAGGTCCATGTGGTTTTAAATTATGAGATAGAGATGTTATGGATATCAATAATAATAAAAAACATTTAAATGAATGTACATTTGTATGAATGAGATACCCGCACATCTATGTGTGAGTACAAATTAGAGACCATAGATTATAAACATATGAGCAACAATAAAAAAGGAAAAGGTCAAATTATAAATTGATGTGACATTGACATTCTAACATGTGTAGATTCAATAAATCTTGTTATTAATTTTTTTTTGACACGGATATACATTTTATGATTTGGGATTACAAAGGTCATTAAGTGCTTATACGCATAATAAAATGTCTAAAGATGAGAGTCTAGTGAACCTTTTCATAGACCTAGAGTTCTTACAACATTTTAATCTAGGGAACCTACAGGGATTGACATGGTGTAATGACTGAAAGGATAGAGGAATATAGTAGAATATATTTATCAATATTTTCGTTTGATGTTGTTTTTTGATTTCATTATTTCTAATTGTTTTGATGGATGAAATAACGACATTAATTCCAAATTGTGTCTCTATGCCGAATGAATTTAAAGAGGAAATAATTAGTTTAAAAATGTTGATGGGACGGATCTCAATGGTAAAATATCTTCAAAGTTTCTTCCACATCTGTAAATTTTAACACGATGGTGAAAATATTAACATTGTCATAATTCATCAGATAGTTACTCACTCGTTACAGCATATTCCAAAAATTTTGTATCAACATTTGTTAAAAAAAAACTGTAAAAGCAAGAGTCTAATTTCTTTTCAATAACTAGGCATGCTTATTGAAGTATATTAAGTATCCATATGACTTCTTTCTTTCAGTGGTCCTGCAAATGGATCCACCCGACCCTGAATCTGTTGAGGACCGGTTCCAGCATATCGTGGCCTCCCTACCTCCGGTCCAGACTGCCGCAACCCCATCTTCTCGGTTTGTGAAACGAACTGATATCCCAGAAGTGAAGCTCAGCTCTACAGCTTCGAAGAGAAAAGCAATAACCCTCTCAGAGAAAGGCCTCATCGGACTTTTCACTGGGTTATGGCCATCCCCGTGCTCAATGGAGGTCTGGATAAACAAAAACTGGAGAACCCTAATCCAAGGGGAAGTACAGCAGATCTTCTGTGGAAAAGGGTATTTTTCCTTCATCTTTGAAAAAAGGAGGACCGAGACTTGATCTTTAGGAATGGGCCTTATTTTATGGGCCCACGAGATATGTATCTGAACAAATGGGATCTATCTTTTAATCCTGAAAAATATATTCCAAAGGAAGTCCCAGTATGGGTTAAGCTTCCTCACCTCCCTCTCCACTGCTGGAATGATGAGGATTTCCGAACAATAGGGAATACCCTAGGGAAATATGTTGAAAAATCTGAACCAAAAGCCCCAATGTTCTCCTGTGCCCCTATCTGTGTTGAATTTGACCTTGAAAAACGCTTGCCGGAATCCATTAACCTTTCCATTGATGGTTGGAGTCATTTGGAGATGGTATACTACGAGCAAATCACTTTTAAATGCAAATACTGTCATGAATACGGGCATTTTGCCAATTCATGTCTGAAGAAGCCGGAGAAACCCATCTCTGACAGCCCTACAAATGAAGGCTGGAACGTAGCCAGTGGGAAAAAAACAGTCAAGGTAGAAAAGCAACAGACCAATGTGGAAAAGAACACCACCGGAAATAGATATGAGGCTTTGGAGGAGGAAACACAAGAATAAGAACATCAGGAAACTATCCCGGAAATGGAGAAGCAGAAAGATCCCGATCCATCGGATCCAACACCGCAGCACCAGGAAAATGAAGTTCAGAATGAGGAGCCAGTGCGTTCATCGGAAAGGAAGGACCCTGCAACAATTCCTGAAGGATCGGTTACAAGGTCAACGGCCAAAGTAAGCTTGGAAGAAATATCAGATACTTCGGCAAAAGAACAGGAACCGCTATCCAGAAAAGGAAGGAAATCCAACAAAGTCATCAAAGAACAGGAGGCAGCTAGGGAGAAGGCAGCAGGAAAGTAGTCTAATCTAGATTTTCTAGTAAAAAATGTGCCAGCAAACAAATATCTTCTAAGTGTCGAAGAAGAAAAAAGGGAGAAAGACAAGGCCCTTAAACAACTCAGGAAATAATGAAAGTAGTCTCTTCGAATTGTAGAGGTTTGGGAGGTTATCAGAAATTAGAAGTTATCAAGAGATTCAAAACAATGGAATCTGCGTCTATCATCCTCATCCAAAAGACAAAAAAAATAGCTAAAGACAGCTTAGAAACAATCAAAAGCATTTCGTCAAAAGGGACAGGCCTAGCCACCAGTGCAAATGGAGCTTCAGGAGGTCTCTTATGCTGGTGGAACTCTGATCAATATGAAATGATCACGGGCATAGAAAATAGAAAATGGCTACTCATAAAACTTGAAGACAAAGACAGTAAAAAAAAAAAATTGGATTGGGAATGTGTATGGCCCAACCCTGAATGCTCAGAAGGAAAGGTTCTGGAACTCTCTCGAGGAGCAATGTGAAGACAAAAAGCTCCTTCCTTGCTATATAGCAGAAAACTTTAATGTAACTATATCTACAGATGAGCGCAGAGGAGGTACTAAGGTAAGAGATCTGTTTGGGGAGAGGCTGGAAGATTTTCTCTCTCAATGGAATCTCACAGACATCAAACCTAAAAATGGTGTCTATACGTGGAACAACAAAAGAACAGGACCAGGACATATTGCAGCTAGATTGGATCGATTCTTGGTTAGCACACATCTCATCAGCTCTTATCCGGAAACCAAAATCTTGTGCACTGCGGTCTCTGACCATAAACCTATAAGTCTCTTCTTTCCTCCAAAGGAAAACCTAGGCCCTCTCCCTTTCAAATTCAATCAGATTTGGCTGGAGTCCGAAGGGGTTATAGACATTATTTATAATGTTTGGCGCTATTTTATCCTAGGATCTCCTACATTCTCATGGGAGCAGAAGATGAAACGGGTCAAGGAAGCTCTTAAATCGTGGGTCAAGAATCATTACCAAGAGCCAGTGCAGCAAAAATATTTTTTTTTTTAAGATATGGAGGCTCTCCAAGCTGAAATGGAAACAAACATGGTTACCAAGAATCACTTCATCAAGGAGATAGAGCTGGAAACGACTCTGCAGAAAATCTTAAGGAAAGAAGCTGGAACATGGAGGCTGCGATCACGCATCCTATGGCTTCAAGGGGGGGATCATAATACTAAATTTTTCCAAAATCAACGCAGAGACAGAAAACGATGGAACACCATGAGTGAGCTCAAAGCTGAGGACAACACTCTCATTCAAGGGCAAGCGGCCATCAGCGCTGAGGTAAGGAATTTTTTTTCTCATCTATATAATGACGAGGAGCAAGTTTCCCAACGCCTCATGGAGGAAATGGTCTCTGATATCCCCTCCCTCATCAATCCTGAGGTAAGACTCAGGTTTGAATCCCCTATTTCGGAATCTGAGATCAAAACTGCTATATGGAGCCTCCACCCGGACAAGGCCCCTGGCCCGGACGGCTTCCCTATCCGTTTTTATAGAACCTTTTGGTCCCTGATTAAGAAGGACCTGCTGCGTCTCATCTCCTGGATGGAAAAAGGTAATATGGGAGGTGCAACCAACTCCACCTTCTTAGCTCTGATTCCGAAAGAACGCAATCCCACTACCATAAAAAAATTTCGGCCCATCTCCCTATGTAATGCATCATACAAAATATTTTCCAAAGTGCTGTCTCTAAGGCTCAAACAAATATTCCCCTCTCTTATCTCTCCAAATCAAGGAGGATTTATCTCAGGTAGGAAAATTAGTGATAATATCCTTCTAGTTCAGGAGGCCATCCAATCCAGCTCCAAAAGGGGTGATCCCGGAATGGCTATAAAATTGGATCTAGCCAACGCTTTTGGGTTCCCTCCGGTTTTCATTAAACAGTTTCAGGCATGCATTACTTCTCCCTGGATAGCCCCTCTTGTAAATGGAAGACCTACTCAGTTCTTTAAAGCCTCCCATGGGGTAAGGCAAGGATGTCCGCTGTCCCCCTTCCTCTATATCTTGGTTGCTGACTCTTTTAGCAGGAAAATGAACAAACTCCAAAATGAAGGAACCCTCCTACGCCTCTCTTTCAGACGTGGAGTTCCTCCTATCAACCATGCCTTATTTGCTGATGACACTATCCTCCTAGGAATTTCCTCCATCCAAATAGCCAGGAACCTTCTCAGTCCTCTTCAACTCTTTCTTCAAGCCTCTGGAAGCGCAGTAAATCTGAACAAATGCCAAATTTATGGGTGGAACTGTCCAGCCCCAACCCTCAGTCACATCTCTCAACTTCTCCAAATAAAAGCAAATTCTTCATGGACCCAATTCATCTACCTTGGTATCCCCATAGTCAAAAATTTCTTGGCCTCATCAATGTGGACCCCGGTCATCCAAAAAATTAAAGACAAAATCCAGTCCATGGGATCGAAATGGCTGAATCTAGCAGGGAAGACTGTTTTAATCCATTCTATCCTCTCCTCTTATCCCATATACACTAGCTCCATGGTTCTTTCTCCCAGAAACGTCATGAACAGTATTTCCAAGGAAATTAAAAAATTCTTGTGGTAGGGTGGAAAAGCTCAGACAAAAAAATTTCACCTTGTAAAATGGGATACAGTCAAGCAATCTAAAAAGCATGGTGGTATAGGCATTCGAGATCCTGAAAAAATGGGCAAAGCCATGGGAGCTAAAATGGTTTGGAGACTGATCACAGGAAGAAAGGAATGGTGGAAGGAAGTCATCAGGAAGAACTACATTAGGAGACCCAGGTCAAAAATGCTGGACAACACATGGGTTGGCTAAGGAACCAATCTCTGGCAACTGTGCAAAGTCTCTCTTAATATAATCCTTGAATATTTATACTGGATTCCCGGGAATGGGAAAAGGATTAACATATGGAAGAATAAGATCTTGGGACAGCCTCCTCGATCCTCGCTACCAGGCCAAACTCTCCTAGCTCAATGGGAAAGTGAGCAAGGGATCTCCACTCGCTTTGATCTTTCGCAATGGGACTCGAAAGGGAATTGGATTGGATGGAAGGAATTACCCCCCCAAGTCCATTTAGCTAACGCAGCAGACTCTCTTCTCTCCTCCCTCCATGGGCTGTCCCCTACGAGTGTATCAGTAAAGGACCGTATCGGTTGGTGGAAAACTGGGAAGTATAATGTTAAAGAAGGATATCAGAAAATATCCATGGAACCTCCTGGAGTAGATAAATTATGGCAAAAGGTATGGCACACTGATAGCATACCAAAAGACAACAGCTTCATTTGGATCCTCCTCCATAATAAGATTCTCACAGCCAAAAACTTAAGGAAAAGAGGCATCAATGGCCCCTCAAGATGTGCTTTGTGTAATTCAGATGAAGAGACCATTAGTCATTTATTCCTGCATTGCAATTTCTCCCTTCTGGTCTGGAGGTCAGTCCTCCCCCCAAGCATGGCTCTAAACTTCCCCGACTCAGTAGCTCAACTCTTTGCAGAATGGAGCAAGCATTTCCCTCGCTCTCTAATCAAGAAACCAATTCTGAGTCATCTTTGGGCCTCCATTCCAAAGAATCTCTGTTGGCAACTCTGGCTTGCTAGAAATAAGGCTATCTTCAAAGAGCAAAAAGCAGTCCCGGCCCGAATAGCTACAAAAACTATTGGAATGACAGCTAAAAAATTCGCATCAAGCAACATTAGTTTCCCAGTTAAAGAGGCCATCCCTGATCCTTATTCCACTTGGTGCAAGAACTTCCTGAAGGAAAGGAGCCCACTTCAGTCCAAAAAAATCATTAACGGATCTGCTCCACTATGGAAACCTCTCCCTTGGGAGATACATCTTCCCAGCAAGGATTTCAAAAATTGGCTCACGGAGAAGAACTCTTTTTCCCTCTTCTTCGATGGCACCTCGAAAGGCTACCCAGGGGTGGCAGGAGTGGGGGGGATCCTTCTGGATCCCGGAGGACAAATAGAATAAACTTTTGCTTGGGGTTTAGGGACTCGAACCAACAATGAAGTAGAGTGGTTGGCTCTCCTCCAAGGTCTGTAGATCCTTCAGGATAAAACTATCAAAAGGTTCTGATATTTGGAGATTCAAAGCACGTCATATCTAAATTGATCAATGGATACACCAAGGGAGCAGTCAATTGCCGTTCCCTGTACAATAAAGCTAAACTTCTTATGCTCAGCTCCTATGAACCATTTCATATTCTTAGAATTAATAACACGACAGTGGATAGTATGGCCAACTTGGGAGCCTCCATCCCTCAAGGCCACTTCAAGCAGAATGGGAATCCTCCCATCCTTAAATATGTTCCGTAATGAGAAGTCAAGCTTACACTCATCCTCATCTAAATAAAACATTCAGGAAGTTCTCTATGATTGACCATCGCAAGTGGTTTAGCCTATTGAATAAACATAGCAAGTGGTCTTGTCTTATGACTAACCATGGGATCTTACTCCTCCCCCTTCTCTTTGGCTTGTTTGGCCACCCCTTTTTCACCCTTCCCCTTTCTTTCCCTCCCACAACCCCTCTCTCGCCCCTCATCTATCCATCCTTCATGCTCTTCGAAGCCCCTCGTCACTTCGCAGCTGGCCTCCTCATCGCCGGCTCCTCTCATTTACTGCACAGTCCTCCCCATCCTCCTTCCTATACCACATGGTCCCCTTGCTGTCTTCTCCATCTCTCGAAGGCAGTAGAATTAAAAGCTCTTCAATTCGGGGATATCTTCATTCCCCCCTCACACGCTCAAGATCCATTCACGTTTATCACCATGGCCTCTATTGGCAGCGATATGATTTCCCATTCCCTTTTCTCTCTCGGCCCTGGATATACGATGCTCTGCGATTTCTGTTGAAAATTGTTACAAGCATTAGAGAAGGGAGACTGCAAGGCCTCCCATGGTAGGTTCTCCCTCTTACTCGCTCAGTGGTAAAGGAAAGATTGGCTCTTGCAGCCTTTTCCCCCTGTTCGTGTAGCTCCCTTTCAATTTCGCAGACAGTCACCCCTGGTTCAGGCTTTCTCTCTGGCAATTGGGGAAGCAGCTCGGTCATAGGTTGCAGGTGTACAGGGTGGCAGGAAGGAGCCGTGGGCGCTTTGGCTTGTGGAAGAAGCGACGATTTATTGCTGTACAAGGAACTCCTCGTGCTTATATTCTACGTCAATAGTCTTTTAGCTCTTGACAGTCCTGCTCAAACTATTCAGAACCAGTTCACCCAAATCACCTTATTGACAGAGGTTGAAAAAATGGCTCAGGCTGGTGAAAACGAGGGGATTATGGATATCAAAAAGAACTTGAGAATACTGTATGAACTAATCTCCATCAGCATTATGGAGAATAAAGAGATGGCTCAAGAGGTGAAAAAAATGGAAGACACTGTCAGCTATACCTCACTCCAGATCAGTAATCACGATGCACGCATCGATGACAATGAAAGTAATCTTCGTGAAATAATGGGAAGGTCGACAAGATTCACGAGGACCTTCAGTGCTTCATATCTATGAACCAGAGCAGCAGAGTCAATGGAGCCACTGATGATGCCGTGCTGCCAATGGAGGAGGAATCTGTCCTCCAGCCAAGAAACCTAAGAGGGAACCCTTAGCCTTCTTCTGTCTAGCTTTGAATGAATGTTTTTCTGTCTATTTTTGTGTAATCAGTATGTAAGGGTTTATACAACCCACGGCTATAAATGTTTTGAATAGACTCATTGTGAATTGTTTTGGGAAACTCAGTGGACAGTCCCCTTGTGCAGCTCTTTCGCTATGCATAGATACTCTGGTTCTCCATGTCTGTAATGAATGGCTATGCACAACTAACTTTTATATATTCCCCCCTTTATAGTTTCTGTTAAAAAAAAAAATGGTGAGGAGGGAAGAGTTTTTTTTGTTTAACATGAATTCTAAAGGTGTCATTAAATATTAATTATGATAGGCATAAGAAACCTATATTGGGAGTATAAGATGACTTTTGTAGTGTGAATCCAATCAATAAATCGTTAAGGTTAAAAAGTTATTGGTCTTTAGTTTTCAAATTTATTAATGAGGAGATTAGTTTTATTTAAACAACTAGCACATGTACAAGTGATGCAATGAAAATTCCTATGGAGAACAAATAAATAAAAAATATTAGTTATTAAAAATTCTTTGTAAATATTCCAATGAGAAATACGTATTAGTTTTATTTTTAAATGCAAAATTTGTTTAATAACTCAAGAGTTTATTTTTTTATTTTTTAAGATTACAAAGATTATAAATTCAAGGAACGTAACAAGGGAAAATTTTAAGGATGCATACCCATTATAACGTGTATAGACCTTGGAGAATCTTACGAATTCTTAGAATGTCAACTATCAAAATTTTGGCTATAGTTTTTTCGAAAATATTTCAATTTCCTACAATTTGTATACTATATATAATAATTTTCCTATTTTAGAGTGGAATTTTTTTTCCTATCAAAAATTGATGAAAGAGGGCTTTAAAAGTGGAAATTGGCTAATATCTTTTTCGGAAAAAACATGGAAAGATAGTAACCCATGGGCTATGTTTGGACACTAAATAT
Organism: Pseudotsuga menziesii; assembly: GCA_001517045.1. Lineage (NCBI taxonomy): Eukaryota > Viridiplantae > Streptophyta > Pinopsida > Pinales > Pinaceae > Pseudotsuga > Pseudotsuga menziesii. Next base: position 102,369 of record LPNX010846004.1, read on the forward strand.
TTTCGTGGAACATACATAAATTTTAAAGAATATGTTATATTCTATTGTTGTAAGTGCTTGGAACACTATTCTATACCTTCTCGATGTATAACCAAAAAAACTATGCTTTATCATGTTAAAAAACCTACCTCTTTGGAAACATAAATTTCAACCCTTAGGGTTTCCTCTTCTCCATAATGATTGGGTATATATCATAGCTATTTATTTTGTCCATGTTAGTGTTACTTCTCCTTCCTATATATCCCTTCGATGTCAATATAGGATCTGCTTCTCTAGCATGACAAATATGTGAAGTTCAAGAAAGAATGATAAGAGACCCTAACATGAAAATAATTTGCTTGGGAAATCCCTTTAGAAGTTACATATAAAACATTAAATGATGTGAATAAACAATTCCATTTTTCTTTCTTAAAGAGTAGTTTTAACAATCATTAACCACATAATTGAGATTCATTGTGGTAGAGGTTTTAAACATTCATCACAATTTAAAAACAATTAAACTCATCAATGCCACTAAATATATTCAATTTTTAAATTAAAATTCCATCGATGTACCAAATATAACTTTTTAAATTTCAAAAAATTGTCGTAGGACTCACGATTGGTAAAACTTTATATGCTCTCCTCATTGATTTCTCACACTATGATGATATGAATTCTTCGAGGAAAAATCTAGAGATTCGTCACTTCTAATTCAACAAATGTCAAGTATGGGGAGTTGTGGAAGATGTTTAAGAGGGATTCTAGTTACGAATTCAAGACTGAGTAACCAGCACAGTGCAATAAAAATTTTTAAATTGACTGCTCATTGTGCTTGGGAATGTCTCCTAACTATCAAGAATTGTAATCTTAGAATAACACTATCAATAGTGCATTAACTGGTTAGTTAGTTGAGTAGTTGAGTTGGTCACATTACGTAGAACTAGTGGCCCATAGTATTTGATGACCAATGGTACTTACCTATGTTTTTTTCTGTTATGTAGTCTTACAAATATTGCTGCTTAGTATTGAAAAGTCAATTAGATTTCTGAGGTAATTCGATATACCCACCATTGTGTCTTTTCTCTTTTTCTACTTTGGTTATTTTTTTTTAGCATCATATCAGAGCCAATAGTCTGATCCATTTCTTTTCTCGGTAAGCGTTTTCATAAAGTGGAAACCACACACACATATATCCAACTTATTGGACGTTGTGATTGAGAAAAGAAGATTGCAGAAGATCGAAGAAAATTGAAAAATATTGATTCTTGATGAGGGAGCTACCAAAAGCACTACCAGAAGAAATTGAATAGGTAAGAAATATCTTAACACCAGAAGTATTATGAAAAATATTTGATGGGGATTATTATGATGTATGGGCACTCAACGTAAGTAATTTGTTAAAATCACAAGATTAAAGGCAATCGTAGTTGAAGAAGATCCTAGAGACCCAAATGCACTTAAGGCTTTGAATGAGTGCCAAAAATAAAGAAGGCAAGTTGTTACATTATGTCTCATACAATACAATATAGACTATTCACTATTTAATTATATTGTAGAAGTTGATGCTCCAAAAATACCACGGAATATACTAAAAGAAGTATTTAGTGAAGAACGAAGTGAAGAAAGTCTTCATATTTTTTTGCACAAAAAATTTCAGTGTGCATGTAAAGATGACAATGAGAAAAATAATGTTGAAACAAAAGAAGAAGACTTTCACTATGTTCCAAAATCTGAAGAAGACTCTGAATAAGAAATACTTAGCATCAATATCTAGAAGACAAAGAAGAAGAAGTCCAAGTACACTTGAAGGAAGAAAGTGGAGCTGAATTTTTTGGATGAAATGTAAGCCTAGTTCAGACATAGACTATAATAATAAGTAGAGAACCAACAATTAAATGATATTAGATATGAATATGAATACATCGATTTTATTTTATTTATTCGCGACCACTTTTACATTATTACAAGAATATAATTTCAATCCAAACAAACACATACATATTATTGAAGACTATATTTATCTATATACAATATACACTAAATGAACAGGAGGGAAATTTTTTTTTTCAAATATGAATCCTCAAGGTGTTATTAGTTCTTTATTATGAGGGGTAGGAGAAATGTATATTGGGGGTACAAGGTGACTTGTGTAGCGTAAATCCAATGACGACCTTCTCAAGGGATCAATACGTGATATTAAGAAGGGTTTCCTGATTTCTTTTAGGTATTTAATTGATTTAGAAACCATGTAATTTAAAAGTATCATTTGTTTTATTGACTCGTTTGATTTACAAAAAAAACACATTTTAAAGTAAAAACAATATGGGATATTATGATGTCATTATCAATTATAAAACTCGCATATTTAAATTCAAGAGGTTCAAAAGATATTGGGTTTTATTTTTCAGGCGTAATTAGTTTTATTTAAAGAAATTTCACATATTCAATTAATGCACATGAAATAGCAAATAGAGATGAGATAAATAAATAATATTAGTAAATAAAACTTCATTGTTAATATTCCTATCACAAATACATATTAGTTTCATTTCTAAGTGAAAAAATTGTCTAATAACTTAAGAGTTTTATTTTTTTTTCGTATGTTTACAAACATTGTAAATTTAAGGGACATACAAAGGTCTGATAAAACAAATGACCTATACATGTGACATTCTTTGGTATTCAGATGGTGTAACTTCTTGGAAAGTTGTTCTATTCATTCTCCATGAAAGACCAAAATAACTCTTCTTTATCATCTTTACAAACCAATCTCTACGGAACATAGCAAGTTTCAACCCTTAGGGTTTCTTAGTTATCATAATTAGTGGGAATAAATTTTATTTGTATATTTTCCCCATGTTAATGTTTCTTCTCTATGGTTACCTAGTCTACATCTCTAAATTGATAGAGGTACGATCTGTGAATCCTATCAACATTCACATATTTCATTTGGAAACCATGTGAAAGATAAGAGACCCTAATAGGAAAATAATTTTCTTAGGGATTCCCTTCACAAGTTACCTATAAAATATTAAACCATGTTGTCAATAAAAAATTTCAATTTCAATATACTTTCTTCAAAGAGTAAATGTAACAATTATTAACCCAAATGTATTGAATGTCACTATTTGAATTCCAACAAAGTATTAGAGGATTCTCGATTGGTAAACATGTATATTATTGCGTCATCATTCTCTTACAGTATTAGTGTTCCAATTCTTTTAAAAGGAATCAACGGAGTCGATACGTGTAATGCATAAAATTTGGAGTGCAGGGATCTTTGGAAGATGTATAGGAGGTATGTCAATTATCAATTCAAAACCAAGTCCCTCATAGGGTGCATGAGACTGTGCTTTGAGAAATTTTCAATCGCCTTATGGTTAGTCTTGGTAATGTCTATGGATTTTAGTTTCTCAATATTCCTATTCCAAATATGTATTAAATATATTTTTTAATGCAAAATTTGTTTAATAATTAAAGAGTTTTATTGTTTTCTTCCATATGATTACACACATTATAAATATGAGACCCAGATAACTTTTCTTTATCATTTTTACAAACCTACTGCCGGGGAATCACAACCTTTAACCCTTACAGTTCCATCTTTGTGAGAATGAGAGCGTATATGTGACATTTTTCTATTTTGTTGAAGGTAGGGTTTATTTTTCTTCCTATGTGTCCCTTCGATATGGCTACTCGATATGCATATCTTGTGTGACAAGGGTTGGCAAGATTCTTTTTAATCTTCTCACATATATTATGGAAGCCATGTGAGAGTTAAAAAACAATGATAAGATACCTTTACATGAAGAAAAATTTCTTACAAAATCCCTTTGCAAGTTTCCTATGAAACTTTGTCAAAAAATAATTCCATTTTTGTTTCTTAAAGAGTACTTTTAATGATCATTAAATGCATAATTGATATTTACAGTGGTTGAAATTTTAAGTATTCATAACTATTAAACAAAATTAAAATCAACTAGATAATTTGATTCCTTTAATTTATAGTCCATCGATGTCCCAAATCTCGGTATTTGGATTTTGAGAAATTGTCACACGATTATGGATTGGTAAACATTTATATTATTTGGTCATCATGCTCCCACAGTGTCAAGATATCAATTCTTCAACCAGGAATCTAGGGAGTCATCACTTATAATATCATAAATGCCAAGTATGAGGAGCCATAGAAGATGCATAAGAAGGACGCCACTTAATAATTCAATCCCAAGCAATTCAGATGATGCATGATAAATTTTGAATCAGGTGATGGTTGTGCTCGGAACGCGTGCAAGCACAAGAGCTTATAGAAGAGTAGGATATATCCATTAGATGTTTCAGTTTGACAACACTTGAATAGTTCTGGTAAGGTTTCATGCATTTGCTTCGTTTATCTTTATGGCAGAAGTGTTCGACTAAACCACATCTACTTTATTTTCAAGATGTTGGAGATCTAGATTGATGTGGTTGCGGATGACAATATATGTAGCCATTTACAAAAATATTATTCATCAATAAAAGAATGGTTTGGAATATCATGAAAATGAGTATTCTCATTTTACTCATTCCTATCCATGGCCAAAAAATAAAAAATTCCAATACCCCCAAACCAATGATGATACAAATGTTCCTATCTACCTAATTATAACAATAATCACATAGTTAACACATAGAGGAAAATATGTAAGGTTTTATTTGTCAATTCTAGAGGCCACACACACCTAAAATGCCAACTGTTTATGCCATAGCTCACAACTTCTAACCTTTAGTGAACCTATAATATAAGGTTTAGTTGAAGTTATGATTTGGACAATAAATAACATTGAGCCCTCTGTAAAATATCGTTTATACCTTAATGCTTTAAGTCATGTGTTTCTGAATTAGGTGTCTACAAAACATGTTTAGTAATATTTTCCACCAATCATCCTTATACCACATTCATAACATCATGATCATGTAATAGAGAAAAATAAATAAATAAATAAATAAATAAATTTGCATAACATAATAATACCAATGAGGCAACCATACAAATTGGTTAAAGTCAAAATTACACGCATGGTAACATAATTGTTTGACATTTTACATCCATCCTCCTCTTGACAATCAGACCTGCAAATTGTATCCAACTCACTAATATTGTAGTACCCCATATTTTGACTTAGGCATATTTATCACTCAGACTTATTACACTGTATTTACTTATTATCTGTGGACTCAACTATACTTCGTAAACTATATTTTGGCATGTTATATGAGATTATTTACTGATGTTATGATGTTATCAGGATTATGCTCTAATTATAATATTATGATGTTATCATGCTTATATTTATGCTTTGATTATGATGTTATGATGATTATCATTTATATGAAATTATTGTGCTTATGTGATTACCATGCGGTAGTCGTCATCAGATTCATTTATTTCATAACAAAAACATATATTTGATTGTAATCCTTGATATGATGTGATATGTATGATGAGGTACATGGGCACCCATCCATGATGTGATTGATTTTATTATTTTATGTGATGAAAGGAAATAATGTTGATAATATGGACCAGCTATTGATTTAGTATTGTTATGAATGCATGTTTGCATAGTACTAACCTGCAGGGTACAGGGGATATGTTATAGCCAAGTGTGTGATGAAAAGTATGACTTAATAGATATCTTGAAGAGAGCCTTAATTGCCAAGAGATGGTACAATGAAACGTACCAATAAACTCGATAGCAACGCAGTATGGTTTGATGGAGTATATACCCAGTATGTTGAGAGGGATGAATGTATTTCCCACCCTATGTCACTATGATACCCGAGGTCATGGGAGGGCAGTGCTGAGACATGCTCCCCAAGTTGTTGTGATGACGATGGTCAGATGCCTCCTAGGAGAGGCTAGGTCCTCTAGTTAGCCGACGCTATTGCTCTTAGGTTCTATGTGGGAAGGTCAGTACAACTGGCATTCACTTTGTACTAGCAGAGGAAGGAAAGGGAGGATGCGGACGTAGGTTAGGATGGTTTGACATATTAGTTATTATTGTTGAGTGTTGGACATTTATGATACTGGATTAGTGATGGTAGGTACCAATCTTAATTGACTGATTAATAAGAACATAATTGTTAAATAACTTTGAATGTCAAAGAAATCATATTATATCTGTATATTTGTCTTGTTGCGTGAAATATTATTTGTATCAGCTAGAATTTAGGTGTTTTGGTTATAGTACATGCGCAACCTATGCATGTACTGGCCATGCATGCACACCTCACACATGCACGCTAGTATGAATTTACAATTATGTAATATGTCAGATAATCACATAACTTATAATAAGAAACCAAATAATTGTATATTGATCAATTCTGATAATGGATGTTTAAGTTGTTAGGGAATGTGGGTGAATGAGTCAAACAAAACTATTCGTTAATTGTGTAAAACGATTAAGAGAAGTATTGTCCATATGAAATATTAATTGAAAAACATTAACCTCGGATAGTTGGATGGGTTAACTATGTAATTGTGATTTATTTAAATGTTTAAATGTACCTTATTTATTAAGAAACAATGTGCGAGGGGACTTAACAATAAACATAAACATGTTGATGTTATTATTTTAATCAATTAATAATAATACTACAATTAATTATTTATTGATTAATAATATTAATTATTATTTTATTTTCTGTTATTATTTATTATTATTATTGTATATTATTAGTGTTTATTATTAAGTACTTATTATTAAGTTATTAATAACATATAATAATTGACAATACTAATATTACCATTATTTTACCATTCAGCATAATACTTAAACAAATAATATTGGTGTAATGTTATGACAGTTGGTTATGTTTTAAATTTGACACGTTCAATTCAATGGGATAAGCATTTAGTAATTTCCCACCATCTTGTCAGGGGTGAAGAATTGTACAATTCAAGAAAATTTATTAACGTACAACAAATGTCTTAAATAATCTGTACCGGTTGGACTGCCCAAGATAGAACTAAATAAATTATTTTTAAATATGAAGGAGGTAGTGGAAGAAGGGAAGGTGGTGGAAGAAAAGAGGGGAAGGAGGTATAAGGAGGGGGATCGAATGGTTGAAGGGGGGGGATTTTTGCAGAGTATTTTGGGGGGAGATAATTTTGACAAGAAAAAGGGAGTAGTGAAGGTGCTCAAACAGAGGGGGAAGAGAACTGGAGGAGGGGGTTAACTCCAGAGGAAGAATTGCACACGATAACAAGGAAGTTGCTATCGGGTTTATTGGCACGTGGGCTCGGGGGCTAGGAGACCCGTCGGTTTCCTAGGGCCAGCGCGTTCAACGTTTGTCGGCAGGGTGGATCATCTGAATTGGCATCAAGGCTCAGACGAGGCTTAGGTGAGCAACAGGCAAGGCTACAGGAGTAAGGATTCAGGGACTATGTTTAGCTTGCTTAAAGTTCAGGTATTTTTCGTTGTAACCCTCTCGTTAATGCACAAATAAACGAATCCTGAAAATCATAATAAGAATAAATGTCATTTTGTTGTTACTTATTTGGACTTAGTGCTCTTCCCGGCAAGGAAAGCACTACAGAATGGTATTAGGGCCCTAGGTTCTAAAACTGCAACCTAAAGGGGCCCTCTAGGAGAAAAATAAACATTATATGGAAGATAAATCAAAACTAAAATTTTACACATTGTAAAATAAATAAATTGATGTATAGTGTTTGTGTAAATTGGAGATTTATTACACAAGTAGAAATAGGTTCTAAGTTACAACTCACAAAATGAGTGAATATTTTGAGGACAAAATTATCCTAAAGACCATAAGCTGAATGCTAGTAGCATACCTAGCATTCTCTTCTGTGTAGAACCCTCTTCTTTCATGACCTGAATCAAAAAAATTTAGCTGCAAAAACAAAAACAAAAGGGAATTACATAATGTTTCCAAATATGGAACCATAGGCCTTACTAAATTAGACTAAAACAAAATAAGAGCTATAGAAAAACATTACAAGGAAATATTGATGAGGAAATTCGGAATGCACGTTGTTGAGGATGCCTTAGAATCTGATAAAAGAACTTCGACAACCCTCATACTTCACACTTTATTATGTATTTTGTTTTATTCGTTTTATATTACTTTATAGGCTTCTTGCCAGGGCCTACCAGGGCCTGCAACCTATGGATTTCATAGCCATGAGGACCATCCTTCCTGGTGGTCAGAGTGCACTACATATTGTTTTTAGAATCCAAAAAAAATATCATTTATAATGCTATTGCTACCTAATATCTAGAAAACAAATCAAACTCAGGTTACATTTATTTATAGTCAAGGGATGGGTAACCAGAGAGGAAGGATGAAGGAACGCACTTGAATCTCTCCTTCATCCATCTGCTACTTAATGGCGGCCACTACCAGAAAAGTGAATGATCGACAAAGTATGCTTTTCCACAGAACCCTTGACCTACCCGGTGTGAACAGTTTGTATTTCCACTACAACTTTAAGCTGCCTGATCTGAATAGTTTGCTTTTCAACGACAGCTTTAAGTTTCCCGGCCTGAATGCAATGTTTTTCAACGGAGCCTTTGACATGCCTAGCCTTAACACGATGTCATTCCAGAGATACTTTGATATTCCCAACCTGAACATCAGTCCTTTCCACTGAAGCTTTGACATGCCCAGCCTGAACATGCTACCTATCCATGACACCCTTGTCCTGCCTTCCCTGACCATGATTATTTTCCACGACATTTTTTCCATTCCTGGGATGAAGATAATGCTTCTGATCAGCAACTCTCAAACTGTGCCTGGGCTGAGCATGATGCTTCACTACAACTCTCAAATCCATGCCGACATAGTGGGGCTGCGCACTTCTTTGGAGTGCGACCCCTCAGGCTAGCATACCCAACTTCTGCAATTTCCGAATGATACCCACAATTTCCAGACTTGTAAGCCCAAATTTACCGTTTTCACCAGATGTAGCACCGAAATGGCTGCCATGTTTGGTCCTCAGCTTAGCTCGAACTCCAATAACAGGCCTCACAGATAACTTTCGGCTCATACTGAGTACAACATCCAATTCTTCTTCTTGTTCCAGCACAATAACACAGTTAACATCCAGTCGCTTGGTTGTAAGTGCCAGCGAAACATATTCTTCATCCTTATAGCCATTACAGATAAGCAAAGCCTTAGGGCTTGCTTTACACATGGAAGCCATGGCTAAAAGAAGCTTCGGCTTCGACCCAGCTTCAAGCCCAAATGAATACGCCTTCCTAAACTCCACAATGTTCTCAACAACATATTGATCTTGATTGCACTTCACAGGGTAAACCCCTTGAAATAAAGACCCATACAACTACATCCACATTTGCAGAATCAAAGGCAGATTGCAAGGATTCCGGATGTGCTCAAGCACAGGATTCACTTCTCTCCGGTTCACCTCATCTGGGCGCTTTCCCAAGACAACAACTTCCAACTGCTTAGAAAGCCTTGATTCAATGTGGGCTATATTAATCCTTGCCTAATCCACAACCTCATGATCAGGTCGCTCGCCAAGTAGCTGTATAACATCTCTAGCATATACCACATCACTAACAGCAGCAGTCATTAAAGCAAGATTCAAGAAGGTTCAAAACCTAGAAGTCAAATAGATTAATTTCCTAGCAGAAAAAAACCCTGTAACTCTAATTGACTTCTTCTCCTTCAAGGACTGAGCACCTCTTGGATGCCGAAAACTGTTGGTTTCAGTGGGCGGAGAAGAACCTCGCATGATGGTAAGAACGAGAGGGTTCTTGAAGGGGCGTGGGGGGGCTCCACGCCATGCACCGACTGCCTTGGCTACATCGTGGTGGAAAAGTGGGGCGCATGCAGCCTCAAGTCACGTGGGCATTGGGATGCATGGGAGAAAAGGGAATGACGAAGAAGGATGGTGGGAGATGGTGATTGGTGGAGCTCGATGGTGAATTATGAGAAATATGGTGAGCCTCGTGGGGTGGGATGGAAGGTAATATATGTGGCACGAGGAACTAGGGGTAGGGTTAGGATAGATAGGTAGGCTAACCCTTAAATTCAAAAAGAAAAAAAAACTTATTTATTGTTTTAAAATTATTTAAGATTTAATGAAATTAATTGTGAGTATGGATTAAGTTTTAATAAAATTATATAATTTATTATTCTTATTATAGTTCAAGTTTATTTTAATTTTATTATTTTGGAGTAAGTTTTTAATAAAATTTTATTATTATTATTAACAATTAGTATAAGTTGTATTTAAGTTAACTAATTTTATTGCGTTATAATTCATCTATTTTAGATGTTATGTTTAATTAAGCTAAGATAAGTTGTATGATTAAAATAGAGGTTAGGTTAATTAAATATAATATTTAATGTTATTTTGCTTTAATGTAAAATTAAATGTTTAGCCATAGCATTTAAATGTTAAGTGATTGAAGTTGAACATTAATTCTAAACCTAACAATATAGATAACATTATAATTTAGATATGGTAACGTTAGTTAGTCTATGTTATTAGAAATTCAAGTATTAAACTTAAGACATTACCGAGACTTTGAATGATAGTTGAAGAGGCGAGATGGATGTGAAATAAGAAAAACAAGACACTTTTGAGACTAGAATTATGAGCTGAACGTTAAGGCACATATTAAACCCCAAGACGAAATCATTTAATGAAAGTGACTATGCAATTTTTACGCAAATATTGACAATTTATTTCTATGCATAAATATAAGCATTGCGTAACAAAATTTTATCTCTGCAATTATTAGATTGAGATAATAATGGAATAATGTTGTTAAATATGCAAGGAATTATCATGGTTCAAACACGCAGAGGTTGAGGTCAGACACCATCACCGCCACCATAGGCCCTGCCACCGACACCGCCAAGGACAACCTCCAGTCCTGAGATGGAGGTGATACTGAGATCCTTGGAAACCATCACAGCCACACTAAATAGGCAGTCGGAGAGGATCGTAGAGGTAGAAACCACACAGGTGAGCCAAGAAAACTCTGAGAGAGCACAGGGCCCAAGGAAAGAGCCGCTTCAGGATATTTCTAGAGAGCTGCAGAAGATCAAAATTCCAAAGTTCTTAGGAGGACGACCGGGTAAGCACGTCGAAGCATGGCTTGAGGGTATGAAGAGGTGCTTCGCAATAAATGAGTATACCTCGAGTTCCAAGGCTAGAATGGCCATATTCCAACTAAAGGGCGATGCCCTAAATTGGTGGTTTGACCTCGAAAAACAATTGCATCTTACTCCTTTGTGTGTTTCATGGGAGTTATTCAAGGAGAGGTTCAACATGAAGTATCTTCCGGCTTATTGTAGGGAACAAAAGGCGGGTTCCTTTCATGCTTTGGTACAGGGAAACATGACAGTGGAAGAGTATGAAGCTAGATTCATGGAACTGGTAAAGTATGTTCCATACTTGGACTCGGATGATCGACAGGTGGAGCGATTTGTGTATGGAATCAACTACAATATCAGGGCCGCAGTATGAATGTGGAATCCATCTTCAGTTGCCATGGCAGTTGAGTATGATCGCTATGCTGAGGATATGTCAGATACAAAGGGATGAAGCAATTTTATAGGATCCAATCATTATGTTACAGGGAAGGCCCCATGACCATACTTCAGAGGAGGACAATCCAGACCTCCTTCTTATGGTAACGGGTTCACCCCGAGAGGTAACACTTCCGTTAACTCACTATCGCAGGCTTCGTCAACAAACCATGGGAACCGAGGACGAACACAGGGAAATTCCTATAGAGGATCAGGAGGTTTTAGAGGATCTAGGGGAAGGAACACATCCCAGAGGAATCCTCACAACAACATGCAAGCACCACCTAATGTCTCTTGTTGGGGATGTGGAGGTCCCCATTTTCAGCAGGATTGTCCTAAGGGGCAGACCAACAGCAGGAAGAAGGAACGAAAAGCATCCATGGCAAATTTTGATAACACTCATCGGCTTCATGCAGCTGTTCACAACCACCTGTCAGAACATCAGTCCACCATAGTAGAATCCACTGGTAAAGTAAACAATGTCAAACTTGAAATTTTATTTGATCCTGGTGCAATAGATAGTTTTATTTCACCATATGCATTAGATAAATGTGGGTTGGCAGCTTGTGAGCATGATGATTTTGAATCGGTCGAGATGGCTTCAGGGGTTAAACAAGCAGTAGGTATTAAGGTAAGGGGGTGTCAAGTTGACTTAGGAGTATGCACCACTAAGTTGGACGCTTATGTCACCAATTTGGACACCTATGACCTCATTGTCGGCATGGATTGGTTAGAAGATGATAGAGCTTTCATGGATTGCTATGCAAAGAAATCGTTGTGCCTTGATGATGAGGGTCGAACAATTCAAATCCAGGGACGAAAGTGGAAAATATCCATCCCTTTCATCTCCGTGGTGAAATCTAAAAGGTGTTTAAGACAAGGATGTCGGTTGTTCGTAGTTGAGACGGTGAGCGATAGTAAAGGAACTTCCTTGAATTCTTACCCAGTATTATCTAATTTCAAGGATGTTTTTCCAAAAGAACTTCCACAACTACCTCCAAAACGAGAGCTTGATTTCACAATCGAACTGAAACTCGGTGCGGAGCTGATCTCAAATACTCCTTATAGAATGAAAGCCCCTGAGCTTCAAGAGTTACGGATCCATTTAAAAGAGTTGCTAGACTTGGGACTAATTAGACCTAGTATCTCACCATGGGGAGCATCAGCGATCTTTGTTAAGAAGAAGGATGGATCTTTGTGACTGTGCATAGATTATAGGGATTTGAAAAAAGCCATAGTGAAGAATAGGTATCCTATACCAAGAATTGATTACCTATTTTATTAGATGAAAGGCGCATCAGTATTCTCTAAGATTGATTTGCAGTCGGGGTATCACCAGCTTAGGATTAAAGAAAATGACATTTCTAAGACTGCTATTCGAACTCGATTTGGGCATTATGAGTTCGTAGTAGTACCATTTGGTTTGACCAATGCTCCAGCAGTATTCATGAGCCTCATGAATAGTGTATTTCAGAATTACTTGGACCACATTGTTCAGGTATTATTAGATGACATTCTTATATATTCTAAGAACGAGAAGGAGCATGAGGAGCACTTGTGGTTAGGCTTAACTTGCTTAAGAGAACATAAACTATTTGGTAAATTGTCGAAGTGTTCTTTCTTCCAAAAGGATATTCACTAATTAGGGCATATCATCTCAGGAGAAGGGATCTCAGTGGACCCAGAAAAGGTGAAGGCCATCAAGGATTGGCCTATTCCAAAGAATGCGCATGAGGTGCGTAGCTTCATGGGATTAGCAGGGTATTACCAAAGATTTGTGGAAGGATTCTCCAAGATTGAAAAACCCATCACCACCTTGCAGCAAAAGGGAATCCAATATGAGTGGACCAATGAATGTGATGTCGCTTTTGCTGAATTAAAGAGATTGCTGACAAGTGCACCAATCTTACGGGTACCAGACATGGATAAATACTTCATGGTGTGTACCGATGCCTCGAAGCAAGGGTTAGGAGAAGTTCCAATGCAGGAAGGTGGGGTAATAGCTTATGCATCTCGTAAGTTGAAGTCTCATGAGGAGAAATATGCCACACATGATCTGGAATTGGCAGCAGTAATGATGGCACTAAAATTATGGAGACATTACCTGGTTGGCAGAAGTTTCACACTAAAAATAGATCATCAAAGTTTGCAATATATTTTTACACAAAGGGATCTAAATGCTAGGCAATGATGAGGGAGTGAGTTCATGAGTGAGTATGACTTTGGTATCTCATATATCAAAGGAAAGGAGAACGTGGTAACAGACGCTCTAAGACGAAGGCCGAGGATTTTTTCCTTAATCCCCTTGAGAGTGGATTTGAAGGAGAAAGTGCTCGAACATCTATTGGGAGATGGTTGGTATATAAAGGTAACCTCAGATATTCAGAGTGGGAAGAATTTTGAGTCGAAGTACTATGGGTACCATATTGAGGAAGATGGGTTGCTGCGGTACCAAGGGAGGATGTATATCATTAAGGAAGGTGATCTTAGGGAAGCAATCCTTAGGAAGGCCCATAGGGCACATTATTGTGTGCACCTTGCAGTGAAGAAGATGTATTCAGACATGAAGAAGCTCTTCTTCTGGGCCGGTATGAAGAGCGATGTAGTTGATTTTGTTTTTAAATGCCTAGAATTTCAGCAAGTAAAGGCAAATCATCGACACCTAGCCGGTCTCTTACAGCCTCATGATATTCCTGAGACTAAATGGGAATTCATTTCCATGGACTTGGTTGTGGGATTTCCCCTCACAACCTCGAGACATAATGCTATACTCGTGGTGGTCGACAAACTGACCAAAAGTTCCCACTTCATTCCAGTGAGAGACACTTATAATGTGACGGATATAGCAAGGGTATTCATAAATAAAATTGTACACCTTCATGGGGTTCCAAAGAAGATAATTTATGACTGAGACCCTAAGTTTACCTCCAGAGTTTGGACAAGCATGCAGTCAGCATTAGGGACCCAGCTGAACTTAAGCTCAGCTTATCATCCCGAGACAGATGGGCAGACAGAGAGGGTGAATCAGGTGATGGAGGACATGCTTAGGATGTATGTTATGGATCAACAAACACAGTGGGAGAAATATCTTCCTCTAGTGGAGTTTGCATATAACAATGGTCATCACAGCTCCATTGGTATGCCTCCATACCAAGCATTGTATGGGAGACCTTGCAGGACTCCACTCAGTTGGGACAGGTTGGAGGATCGTGTTTTAGTCAGGCCTGAGTTGCTTCAAGAGATGGAAGAGCAAGTGGTACAGATCAGGAAGCGGCTTAAAGAAGCACAGGATAGACAAAAGAGTTATGCTGATGCACATAGAACTCATAGAAGTTATGAGCTAGGGGATCGCATATTTATACGCATTCGATCGAATAAAAGTACCATTCGGTTTGGAAAGGGAACCAAGTTGTCATCTCGCTTTATAGGGCCATTCGAGATTCTTGAAAGAATCAGACTGGTAGTTTATCATCTTGCACATCCACCCCACTTGTACAGAATTCATAACGTATTTCATGTTTCAGTATTGCGACATTACATAGCTGATGAGTCTCACAAGATTCATTGGAAGGACTTGCAGGTCTCGGATGAGGGAACCTTCACGGCCGAACCATTACGTATACTGGATCATAGGGTTCGACAGCTCCTTCGTTGACATGTGGACCAAGTTAAGGTCCAGTGGGACAAGTATAGCCCAAGATCTGCTACCTCGGAGGACACAGAGACTATGCGTCGAGATTTTTCCTCACTATTTTGACCATAACTTCGGGACAAAGTTTCCTGAAGGGTGGGTGTATGTAGTGCCCCATGTTTTGACTTAGGCATATTTATCACTCAGACTTATTACACTATATTTACTTATTATCTGTGGACTCAACTATACTTCGTAAACTATATTTTGGCATGTTATATGTGATTATTTACTGATTTTATGATGTTATCAGGATTATGCTCTAATTATGATATTATGATGTTATCATTCTTATATTTATGCTTTGATTATGATGTTATGATGATTATCGTTTATATGAAATTATTGTGCTTATGCGATTACCATGTGGTAGTCGTCATCAGATTCATTTATTTCATAACAAAAACATATATTTGATTGTAATCCTTGATATGATGTGATATGTATGATGAGGTACATGGGTACCCATCCATGATGTGATTGATTTTATGATTTTATGTGATGAAAGGGAATAATGTTGATAATATGGACCAGCTATTGATTTAATATTGTTATGAATGCATGTTTGCATAGTACTAACCTGCAGGGTACAGGGGCTATGTGATAGCAAAGTGTGTGATGCAAAGTATGACTTAATACATATCTTGAAGAGAGCCTTAATTTCCAAGCAATGGGACGATGACACGTATGAATAAACTCGATAGCAACGCAGTATGGTTTGAAGGAGTATATACCCAGTATGTTGAGAGGGATGGATGTATTTCCCACCCTATGTCAGTATGATACCTGAGGTCGTGGGAGGGCAGTACTGAGACATGCACCCCAAGTTGTTGTGATGACGATGGTTGGATGCCTATTATGAGAGGCTAGGTGTGCTAGTTAGCCGACGCTACCACTCTGAGGTTCTGTGTGGGGAGGTCAGTACAGCTGGCATCCACTTTGTACTAGCAGAGGAACGAAGGGAGGATGCGGACATAGGTTAGGATGGTTTGACATATTAGTTATTATTGTTGAGTGTTGCAAATTTATGATACCGGATTAGTGATGGTAGGTACCAATCTTAATTGACTGATTAATAAGAACATAACTCTTAAATAACTGTGAATGTCAAAGAAATCATATTATATCTGTATATTTGTCTTGTTGCATGAAATATTATTTGTATTAGCTAGAATTTAGGTGTTTTGGTTATAGTACATGTGCAGCATGTGCCTGTACTGGCCATGCATGCACACCTCACACATGCATGCTAGTATGAATATAGAATTATGTAACATGTCAGATAATCACATAAGTTATAATAAGCAACCAAATAATTGTATATTGATCAATTCTGATAATGGATGCTTAAGTTGTTAAGGCATGTGGGTGAATGAGTGAAACAAAATTATTCATTAATTGTGTAAAACGATTAAGAGAAGTATTGTCCATATGAAATATTGATTGAAAAACATTAACCTCGGATAGTTGGATGGGTTAACTAATAATTGTGATTTATTTAAACCTGTAAATGTACCTTATTTATTAAGAAACAATGTGTGAGGGGACTTAACAATAAACATAAACATGTCGATGTTATTATTTAGATCAATTAATACTACTACTACAATTAATTATTTATTGATTAATAATATTAATTATTATTTCATTTTCTATTATTATTTATTATTATTAGTGTATATTATTAGTGTTTATTATTAAGTACTTATTATTAAGTTATTAATAACATATAATAATTGACAATACTAATATTACCATTATTTTACCATTCGGCATAATACTTAAACAAATAATATTGGTGTAATTTTATGACAGTTGGTTATGTTTTAAATTTGACACGTTCAATTCAATGGGATAAGCATTTAGTAATTTCCCACCATCTCGTGAGGGGTGAAGAATTGTACAATTCAAGAAAATTTATTAACGTACAACAAATGTATTAAATAATCTAAACTGGTTGGACTGCCCAAGATAGAACTAAATAAATTATTTTTAAATATGAAGGAGGCGGTGGAAGAAGTGAAGGAGGTGGAAGAAAAGAGGGTAAGGAGGTATAAGGAGGGGGATCGAATGGTTGAAGGGGGGGGGGGGTTTCAGAGTATTTTGGGGGGAGAGAATTTTGACAAGAGAAAGTGAGTAAAGAAGGTGCTGGAACAGAGGCGGACGGGAACTAGAGGAGGGGGTTAACTCCAGAGGAAGAATTACACACGAGAACAAGGAAGTTGCTATCGGGTTTATCGGCACGTGGGCTCGGGGGATAGGAAACCCATTGGTTTCCTAGGGCCAATAGGTTCAACGCTAGTCGACAGGGTGGATCATCCAAATTGGCATCAAGGCTCAGACGAGGCTGAGGCAAGGGAGAGGCAAGGCTATAGGAGTAAGGATTCAGGGACTATCTTTAGCTTGCTTAAAGTTCAGGTATTTTTCGTTGTAACCCTCTCGTTAATGCATAAATAAATGAATCCTGAAAATCAGAATAAGAATAAATGTCATTTTATTGTTACTTATTTGGACTTAGTGCTCTGCGTGGCAAGCAAAGCACTGCAAATATCTTTCGAGAATCTCCCTTTGAATTGTAAGCCAACAAAATACACCAATAATCATTTATCATGCACATATACAATAGTATGCACAACCATAAAGCACAAACAAAGGCATGCACATATATTAACACCATTATGAACGAGAGTATGCACAAACCATAAAGCACAAACAAAAGAGAGACACCAGCATATACATGGTTCACCTCATTCACGAGGCTACGTCCACCAAGTCTATTATTTTTTTTATTCTTGTATTAAAGAGAATAATTAACAAGAGGTGGCACAACCATTGCCATCTTTCCTCACTTCAAATCTCTTCGCAGAGAGTAGTTCTTCGAATCAGACATTTCCCTATTTACAGGGCCTTTGTAACAAAACAAACCAGATATTCTAAACACCACCCAGGAGTTATACTTGCTCAGGACAGCCACAGCTCCACAGAAAAGTACGAAAAGAGGGCATACATGACAGGACTAGAAATAGTAAAATTGTTAACCAACAACATGACGAGGTCTTAAAATAACAGTAGGGTTTTAACTTTTAGGAGTATCAATAGCATTTGTCTTCTCTTGAACATATGCCTCCCAATTGTAATAAGAGTCTCATCTTAAATAGCCACCATTATTTAGTCTAAAATTTGGGAATCCTAGGCCAACAGTTCCACTTAAGTTGTGTCCAATAGTGTTAGGACATTTTCTGAGAATTTTGCGACTATTCATCCATTAGGTATGATGAGTCCTATTGCAGAACAAAAGTGAACTTTATATGCAGGGTAGCGGTTATAGTAATCTTAATTTTTAAATTGTTTTATTAGAAAAATATTATGATCTACACATAAATAATCAGATCGGCTCATGCAGGCATACATATATAAATACGGAGCTACATCTAGATTCCATACATGAATAATTTGCAAACCACATAAAGATCGAAGAGCTGATATCGCAAGCATTACTCTATTTAATATATAATATCGCACCACACCCTTATCAATGAAATGGCAACATGAGCATGGGAACAAATTCATGATATTTATAAAGAACACAGGCTCATATTTTATAAAAAATGAAAACAATAGTTCTTCTACCCATTATTGTAAAGTCCCTTCCAGATAAACACACGCTGGAAACATTCAGACATTAAGTTTGAACTGGATTCAGAAGAGGGATGTAAGCCCATGCAACAAATATATTCAAGCTTAATTCCAATGCAATGACATGGAGGATGAATCCACGGTCATACATGCTCAGGTTTATAAAAATGCATTAAATAATACAGCCGAAACCCCTTTAAACAACGCAAACCCAAAAATGGCCAAAGCATTAAGCAATGCAAGAAAAGAATGTATTAAACCCCACAAGCCAGACATTCCCAACGCATTTAAGGAATGTAGATAAA
Source organism: Pseudotsuga menziesii (assembly GCA_001517045.1). Lineage (NCBI taxonomy): Eukaryota > Viridiplantae > Streptophyta > Pinopsida > Pinales > Pinaceae > Pseudotsuga > Pseudotsuga menziesii. Next base: position 121,554 of record LPNX010846004.1, read on the forward strand.
AGTGCATTATCTATAAAATCAAAATACCTTTAAACAAGGGATAAAATGCTCAACCCATTAAGCAATGCCATCTAGAAATGGATCAAACTTAGCTATAAACTATGCGCATCAATCTGTTTCTTCATACAGCTCCCCAAAATGCATAAACCATTATCATAAAAAAAAAACCACCTCTACAATAGGGAAAAAAATGAATCTAAAAACTACAGGCCCAAACAGCCAGAACGAATTACACACTGCCAGCTTCCAAGGTCAGACTCACAGCAGTCAATAAATCGTAGCTCAAAAGAAGACAAAAACCCAAGCGGGGGTCTTACAACGGTCTTAGTGTGTGACTGAGTACGCTTATACTCAGGAAAATAAATCTTTTGCAAAACAATCAATAAGACGCAAATGAAGAGTAGACAAATCCCAGGTAAGGTCTTTACATTGTGACTCGGTATGCTTAATAATAATAAAATTCATTCTGAAACACATGCAACCAAATCGAGATCAGATCATAAATTTCAACCCTAGGCTTGGAAGAAAAGTTCAAATCCATCATAATGGATACATTTAGGATAAATACCATTGCAATAACAGAATCACAAAAAATTGAATAAGGCAGATCAACCACGTAGAGTTATGAATTTACCAATGTAAATATCCATATAACAACTCAGAAATCCAATAGATCATACTAACGCCCAAAAGATGTAGTGGATTTGATATGCATAGCTCACGTAGACAGTATCAAATAGATCTCAAATGAATTTTAAAGCATGAACAGGATTCAGAACAGGCACATGGGGTATATTGAAGTTTTAGTGGAAACTACACTTAAAGGAGATAATGCAAATCAAGTTTGAAATTAGAATTAGAGGCAATCTAAACCAGACAGAGTTGTATTTTCGGTCTAGCTTCTAAGAAACTTTAAAGGGTGTTTTCTCAAGACTTATACAAGAGGTATAACGCAGAAAGTGGAGATCATGATCCACCTTATAACACAAGAAATTGCCGACTTGGAATGAGCTCGACGTAGTTAGGTTCATAGCGATCCACAAGCACAATGAGCAATTACAGCTTGGAATAAAATGATGGGGTCAAGACCCAATCGATCCACAACAAAACAAGGGCAAAAGCAGCTGAGACAAAATATGATGTGCATTCGGATCCAATCGATCCACCACAAAACAAAAGGAAAATCGTCGGATTTTAAGAATGTTGGCACTTTAGATCTAAAGAAAACGTAGGCAGACTCAGAATCTAGAGAAAGCACCGTCTCGGTTCTAGATAAAGCGTAGGCACAATCTCACATCTCAAGGAAACAAAGGTCGCCTATACATTCCAGATTTTTAGATCAGACTCCAACTATAAAACATAAGTTTTAAAACTGCAGTCACAGAAGTTCATATCTGAATCAAATGAATCTAAATTCCTTCGATATGCAGTACTTAAGATCATACACATCTATTATCTGAATTCAAAATAAAAACTAGCCATGGTTAAAATGAAGGAAAAGACATACCTCAATATGGTCTTGCTTAGTTCTATAAAATAAAAACATTGCTTTCTGAAATGCATATGAGTAATGGATACATAACACCTCACTCGACGGACACAATCCTCGATGGAAGAAAACGCTAGCTGGAATAAAAATTGTTTCCCTCTAAAAGGAACTCTTGCTCTCAAAATCCTAACTGGATCTTCTTCCCCGAAAAACCAAGAGCGCCCCCTTCTTTAAAAGAAAAACGTAGCTCTAAAAGTCAACTATAGAAGAGCGGTTACCCTTAGGGCATGCTGCATTACCCCACAATTAAGGAAGAAATTAAGCCCTTGTCATTGCCCAGGTAGGTTTCATTCATTTTGTTGTTTGCAGGTTTTTCCAAAATTGCCAGAAGTGTAAAAGTTTTTGTGAGGATTCCATAACAGGCCAAAAATCAGCAGGAGCTACCTACTCATTATATATATATATGTATCTATCTATCTATCTATATATATATATATATATATATATATATTACTCCATTTATGTTTGTATGTGTGTTTTTATAAAAAATTTAATGTCGCTCTTAACTAGTATTTGGCGACTACGAATCTCACCTTCGCTACCTCTTTAAGACCCTAAGGGGACTAGGTTAAACTTACTAGTTCGCCAAGGTGTTGTTAGCCTCTAACCTCTTCCCTTAGTAGACTCGGTTTCCCGTCGAAGGTCTTTGTTAATACCCTAGGTCTCCTAAGTTCTGAACTTAGGGAATTAATTCATACAAGTTACAAGGTTTTTCTGTGGGGCCTTCGCCTTGAGCTCCTCACCAGAAAAATAAGTACAGATAATATGCGAAAATACAAAATATTCCACGGCATATGAGAGGGATATTACACCCTCGGTATTGTAAATAATGTTGTAGTGGTGAGCTTTCAAGCGTTATATATTCCTCCTATCATTATGGTACTAACTATGACACTTTTGTCATTTTCCATCATTATAGATTTGTCTTAGGTTGTTGAAATGTATCTAAAAAGTAAATCAATCTAAATGATCATGTCTAACATTTTTTATCTTCAAGATTCCAAAGCTGGGTTATTATACTTAATTTGAATTTTTCAAATTATGTATTTCTATTTTTTCTTTAAAGCAATGAAAGTTGGCAATATAATCATCTTCCTATGAGTATAATCAGTGCTAAAATAAACCTTTGTTTTTTCTTTTTTTAATCTATGTAAGTGAGATACCACTTCACATTGCTCTTTATTAATTTATTGTGATACCATTTCACATTTCTCTTTATTAATTTATTGTAATAGTTTCATGTAGATGTTATTCACTATTTAGTTGTAGCATTATTTAAGTACTCTTTGCTAATAAAATAACATATTAACTAGCACAACCACTCAACTTGTGGTTGGTGGAGGTAAATAGTGCAATGGTCCTTTTTGAAGCTTCAGGTACATAAAACATGAAAAAAAAGTTAAAGCCTCAATTAAAGAAATAATAAGTTTTAGTAAGCATTAGAATTTAAAGCTTGACCAACTCTTAGCTTTAGCTATTTAACTAAACATATTTCAATTCAGGATGAATTTAAACATAAAAAGATAGAGTGGCCATAAAAATAAACACCGATGTACACATGTTACACTAACATTAATCTTTTTAATGAGCTTAATGAAACCCAAATGATAAGATATTAACACTTACCTACTTAATAACTATCAACCTAAATAATTGAAGTAACTAAAACTAATCAAAGAACACGATTTTATCTATATATATATATCAAAAAACAATTATATTAAAAAAATATCCATAACATTTGTCTTATTCGATATTGTGAATCATCATTTATGTTTTCTTCAAATCCTATTACATTAATGTACAACCTAGAATAAAATGAGAAGTATTATATCCGAGAAAGAAGTTTATTCTTAGAAGGTAACTAGATTATGGGGGACTGCCTTAAATAATCAATAGTTTGAATGTTCAGAATCAAACCAGCTGCGTCCAATTCGAATTGCAGTAACTATCGTCTCGAGATGTAAGCTTTCAAGATTTAATGGAAGTCTTATTATCCCTGATTAACTCTCGTTTGTCGTTCACTTTCATGCGCTGCACCTTTTCTTGTAAATTGGGTGGACAGTTAGGAGTATTACGGTCACAGTGAGCTGCTGCAACTCCTTCAAAGGAAGAGTAAGTATTACTGCTTTCATGGGGAGGTGGAGGTTTGTGGACATGACCGTCAGGTTGCGCTGCAAATGAAGAATATGCATTGCTTCTTTCATGTGGAGATGGCGGGTTTGGAACATGCTGGTTGAGATGACCATTTGGAACTGATTTGTATAATCCTAAACCTCCAGCAGCTTCCCTGGCTTGAAGTGAAGACTGAGGATTTTTCGTGGTGCCCTTAATCATTGCCTTCCTCGTGCATGTCGCAGAGATTTCGTTAAACAACGATGTCGCCATAAGTAGGGTGGTTTCCATTTTCATTGGCATTAGCCAAATTATTTTTCCTTTCAACTTTACACAGGATTAAGGCCGAACTCTAGGGTATCACCGGACTGATCCGTTCGTTGACTATAATGATGGTTCCTAAGTATTGGAGATCACGAAAGTTGCTTTGCACTTGGGAATGATCTATTCCATGCATACATACAGGAGTCGGTGTTAAGGATCAGTTATTTAAGAGAGAGGTGGAGGAGGGGGATACGAGTTTTGGACTTTCAATAAAGAAAAATGAATGGAATTCCAACCATTAGTAATACGGACAATGGGGAGAGTCTTAGTTCGTAGAATGCACGGGAGAGACTACAGCATATATGGGCGGATTAGTGGATTCCTTAAAATTCAGCCTCCCTGTAGTCGAGTTAACCTGATTCTCCCGATGGTGGTTGACCAAATAGGATTACTTTAATTGGAGTCGATTAGTAGTTATATGGCAACATATATAATATCTGGGTCAGTCAGTCCTTCTAATGACCAATTAAGGCAATCGGTATTAGAACGACGAACTCATTGCCTTATGAGGTAAGTATTTTTACCACTCCCCGCTTTTTATGAGTTGAATATGATAACAATTCCCAAATTTTGCAATAGTACATTCACATTCCTAATTCCAGGAGTTAGAAACAAAGCTCCCTCGAGAGAAGGATCTAAGAGGCGGGTTTAGAACCCACCCTTCCCTCGAGAGAACCATCCATCCCAATTAGGTCATTTTATTACTTAATTTAAATGATTCGATTTGAATGAAAGTGTGACGCTCCCGTACGGCATTTCATTTGCAACGTGCTCATTTTAAGGGAATGGTTTCCAACATTCTAGTTTCATCGTGAAGAAGTGTCGCGAGACAGCGATGAATGGGATTATACCATGCTTGGAATGTTTGACAACTTTGCTCATGGTGAACAACATAGACAATTTGAATTTTCTTCCATTTTGAATTAAGTATACAATGCTATACAGTTATGCATGTTCAATCTATAAAAACAATTTTTTTATAAGGACTATAGATATTATTATTTAAAAGAAATTATTTAATTTTTATTTTTATTTTAATAATTTATAAATCACATATATATATATATTAGTGAAAATATGAATACCAAACTAAGTATATTTTTTCTGAATGAAAATATTCTTTGTGAAAGAAAATCTTCTTTGTAAACATAGATGTGAATATATTTTTGAAAACTAGGTTAGCTCCTCAAGGAGTTAATGTAGAGCAAGGAAACATTATTATTGTTTTACTTTCTTTCATAAAGAATATGTAAGTATCTTTCTACATATCATCCACTATTTTAGTTTCTTTAAGCAATAAGATGTAGATACCGTGTTACATACCATATGCTTGTTTTGTTTCTTCTCTATTGTAAACAATTTACTAAAATATAAGAAGGTTTTTGAAAATATAATTTGTAAAGCATCAATAATTAATCACAAAACAAACTATATTTAGCTGTGTAAGAAAATAAAATTTAAATAGAAAATTGCATTAACTCTTAATCAAGAAATCAGCAAGATTATGCCTAATGAAACACTCCCAACTTCTCTATCAACAACTACATGAGACCTAAAATAAGAGAGCAAATGAGTAAAGTCACATAAAGACTTCATATATTTAATATATGAATAAGTGATTGTTCATTTCCTAATCTTATAAATTTAATTGGGTAGCTAAGGCAATTAGATAGATCAAACATTACTAGGTAATTATTGCATTATGACATTAAAAGTACAATCTATAATTTGAATTTTTAATATTCAATGCCAAATATGGACATGGAAAATCATGAATTAATCTTGAGATGCTCTATATTTGGATTTGTTGAACCATTCAAACGCACAAAATTTTGATGGTTTATTTTGGGACCTTAGAGGAATATGGTTTCTATATATTGTAATCTTATACTACTCCAATTATAAATATTGAATTTTTCTCAAGGAAAAACAATGAACCTTTTTCTATGAATAATTACTTGATTTCTTGATCAAAATAGTAGGATTCGATCAATGGAAAAATAAAATAAGGAACTTACTCCATGTAATTTTTTAGTAGCGTCAAAGTGTACTTGAGATTTGACATCACATAGAGATACATGTATTTCATATAAATACCAATGTTTATACTTTGATTCTGAAATATCCATTTTAGAATATTTATAGACTTAGATAAGGTCAACCTTGTCTAATGTGTGTTTATGTAAAGTTTGTTTCTTTAGTATGCATTTGTATTTTTGTTAGATAATTCTCACAATATGTTCCATATATAATTCTATCCTAGAGTTCATCTTCCCTTAAATATAAAGCTTTATATTTATTTTCCTCTTAACAACAAATTGGTCCATGATACCTATTTTAAAAGCATGGAGGCCCATTTTTTATTGTATGAATTTGAGAAACTCATTTGTAAATTTATCAGTTCGTCTATATGTGAGGGTTTTAACCACATAATAAATTTCTATGACAATATATGATTTATTTTTGTGACAACCTCCTTTAGATGTTTGACTTCAACATGGTATCAAAGAACTAGTGTATGTGCATCTAATTAAAGGATTTCAATATTCTACAGTTTGTGTGGAGTGTTGAACTGATAGAGGTTTCTATTGTGTTCATATTGTTGACCTCATAGAGGATTATATTCTGTTCATTCTCCACAAGAGCAATTTCAGTTTGAACTGCTTTATGTTTAACACAAAGATGTTTATCATTTCCTAAGATACACGCTTTATATTAAATTTGGATGTGTATTGTTTACATTTATATATTATTTTTTATATTCTTCTCCATTTGTTTAAGTTTTTAAGTTTGGTTCTCTATTTTCTTGCATGTTTGCTTTGTTTAAAGTCAAAATATTTTTTTTCCTTGCATTTTCTATGAACTCATTAAATAAAAAATAGAGCCGAAAGAGTATTTTTTGACATCCAAATCCTCTTTCTAATGTGCACTATGCTATCTTGCTAAATAAAAAGCATATAGGAAAATTGATTATGTTGTGTAAGTTAATGAAGGTGTAACCCAAATCCTAATTTTTTTCACTTTTTAAATCTTGAGTTATTTGTGTTCCATTTTGTTAAGTTCTTTTACAACACCAACACTAGGTTTTTCTCTTAAGCACATTCTTCAATGATAACAATGAACACCACCCCACTATCGCCTATAACAGCTCCGTATATTTTGTTTAAGTCACATTGAATCTATTTCTAAAGTGTGTTATGAAGAGTTGGTTTTCATAATTTAAAGGAGACTATTTGCATGTGAATATTATTCAGTGATCAAAGAGTTAAAAAAATTGGAGAGGAAAACTAAATAATATTAGGTTTCTGAATTAATTTGATACCACAATTGTATTTTTTAAGTTTGGAATATTATAAGTTCTTCCCAAATCATCAAATTTATGCATAAGTGTGACACACTCGAAATCATAAAAGGAAGAAGACACTATAGGATGACACAACATTTTGAATGGTTGGAGGTTCAAATGATAAAGGAAAGGTATATTAAGTATCCATATGACTTCTTTCATGTTACTATGTTTGTTTCTTGGGATCCTCTTCTAAACGATTAGATTTACATAATTTTAAGTGCAAAAAATGGATCATAGATATTTTTATGAGTAAATTAATTTGTGCATATAGTACAATAAATCGCCACGAGGTAAGAGATTTGTGAAAAAACATAAACATGAAGGTGTTTTTGAATTTTCATGAAGATGGATAGGATTTTTTGCCTCTAAGATCATGTGCACATCATGAATCTGTCATACATCTCTACAAGAGATTGATACAAAATATTAGAATGGATTTGAATATTCATTTTAGAGGCTAGAGGTCCATGTGGTTTTAAATTATGAGATAAAAATGTTATGACTATCAATAATAAAAAATTCATTTAAATGAATGTACATTGGTATGAATGAGATACCCACACATCTATGTGTGAGTACAAATTAGAGACCATATATGAGAAACATATGAGCAACAATAAAAAAAGGAAAAGGTCAAAATATAAATTGATTTGACATTGACATTCTAACATGTGTAGATTCAAGAAATCTTGTTATTAATTTTTTTTTGACACGGATATACATTTTATGATTTGGGATTACAAAGGTTATTGGGTGCTTGTACGCACAATAAAATGTCTAAATATGAGAGTCTAGTGAACCTTTTCATACACCTAGAGTTCTTGCAACATTTCAATGTAGGGAACCTGTAGGGATTGACATAGTGTAATGACTGAAAGGATAGAGGAATATAGTAGAATATATTTATCAATATTTTCATTTGATGTTGTTTGTGGATTTAATTATTTCTAATTGTTGTCATGGATGAAATAATGACATTAATTCCAAATTGTGTCTCTATGCCGAATGAATTTAAAGAGGAAATAATTGGTTTAAAAATGTTGATGGGATGCATCTCAATGGTAAAATATCTTCAAATGTTTCTTCAACATCTGTAAATTTTAACATGATGGTGAAAATATTAACATTGTCATAATTCATCATATAGTTACTCACTCGTTAGAGCATATTCCAAAATTTTTGTATCAACATTTGGTTAAAAAAAACCGTAAAAACTAGAGTCTAATTTATTTTTGAGACATGACCATATTTATCAATTTTTTCTTTATTTTGAAGTAACATTGTGAAGGAAGAAATGTCGTGATCTTTAAATCATAAATTGAAGATATTATGAAAGTAGATTATAAAGAGATCATATTTCATACTTTAGGGACAATTGTTTATATGTGAGTATTTAATTATTGATCACATGGTGAAGAAAAGTGCAAACACTTAATAAAATTATATTCCAATATCAATATGTTACCAAAAATATTGATTGAAAAACACATATCTATACGACACAATTTTTGAGAAACTAGTTGAAAATGGGAGCCTTCATCAAGTTACACCTTAGTGTTTGTGTTATAATAATTAGTTCTTGAAATACATAATACAGATACACATTGTGAAATGTGCATATGATTACATCAATCTTATTTTATTTGTTCGGATGTGTTTCAAATGATACAAAACACATAATTTTAATCCAAACAAATATATATATATTCTTGAAAAATATATTTAGATATATACAATGTACACTAAATTGTCATGAGGGAAGAGTTTTTTTGTTTAACATGAATTCTCAAGGTGTCATCAAATATTAATTATGAGAGGCATAAGAAGTCTATATCGGGAGTATAAGATGACTTTTGTAGTGTGAATCCAATCAATAAATCCTTAAGGTTAAAAAGTTATTGGTCTTTACTTTTCAAATTTATGAATGAGGAGATTAGTTTTATTTAAAGAACTAGCACATCTACAACTGATTCAATGGAAATCCCTATGGAGAACAAATAAATAAAAATTATAAGTTATTAAAAATTATTTGTAAATATTCCTATGAGAAATACATATTAGTTTTATTTTTAAATGCAAAATTTGTTTAAAAACTCAACAGTTTATTTTTTTATTTTTAAGATTACAATGATTATAAATTCAACGTAACAAGGGAATATTTTAAGGATGCATACCTATTATAACGTGTATAGACCTTGGAGAATCTTACGAATTCTTAAAATGTCAACTATCAAAATTCTGGCTATATTTTTTTAGAAAATATTTCAATTTCCTAGAATTTGTATACTTTATATAATAAATTGCCTAATTTAGAGTAGAATTTTTTTTCCTATCAAAATTATATGAAAGAGGGCTTTAAAAGTGGAAATTGGCTAATGTTTTTTTGGAAAAAAACATGGAAAGATAGTAACCCATGCGCTATGTTTGGCCACTAAAGATTTCCATGGAACGTACATAAATTTTGAAGAATATGTTATATTCTGCTGTTGTAAGTTCTTCGAACACTATTCTATACCTTCTCGATGTATAACCTAAATAACTATGCTTTATCACATGAACAAACCTATCTCTTTGGAAACACAAATTTCAACCCTTAGGGTTTCCTCTTTGCCATAATGAGTGGGTATATATCATAGTTGTTTGTTGTGTCCATGTTAGTGTTACTTCTCCTTCCTATATATCCCTTCGATGTCAATATAGGCTCTGCTTCTCTAGAATGACAAATATTTGATGACAATCCTTTTAANCTGTCCATGTTAGTGTTACTTCTCCTTCCTATATATCCCTTCGATGTCAATATAGGCTCTGCTTCTCTAGAATGACAAATATTTGATGACAATCCTTTTAATATTCCCATATATATTCTAGAAACCATGTGAAGTTCAAGAAACAATGATAAGAGACCCTAACATGAAAATAATTTTCTTGGGAAATCCCTTTGGAAGTTACATATAAAACCTTAAATGATGTGAATAAACAATTCCATTTTTCTTTCTTCAAGATTAGTTTTAACAATCATTAACCACATAATTGAGATTTATGGTGGTTGAGGTTTTAAACATTCATCACAATTAAAAACAATTAAACTCACCAATGCCACTAAATATATTCAACTTTTAAATTAAAATTCCATCGATTCACCAAATATAACTGTTTAAATTTCAAAAACTTGTCATAGGACTCACGATTGGTAAAAATTTATATCCTCTCCTCATTGATCTCTCACATTATGATGATATCAATTCTTTGACGAAAAATCTAGAGAGTCGTCACTTCTAATTCAACAAATGCCAAGTATGGGGAGTTGTGGAATATGTTTAAGAGGGATTCTACTTATGAATTCAAGACCAAGTAACCCACACAGTGCAATAAAAAATTTTAAATCGACTGCTCGTTGTGCTTGGGAATGTCTCCTAACTATCAATAATTGTAATCTCAGCATAACACTATCAATAGTGCATTAATTAGTTAGTTAGTTGAGTAGTTGAGTTGGTCANCTTGTTGTGCTTGGGAATGTCTCCTAACTATCAATAATTGTAATCTCAGCATAACACTATCAATAGTGCATTAATTAGTTAGTTAGTTGAGTAGTTGAGTTGGTCACATTACATAGAACTAGTGGCCCATAGTATTTGATGACCAATGGTACTTACCTATGTTTTTTTGTGTTATGTAGTCTTACAAATAATGCTTCTTAGTATTGAAAAGTCAATTACATTTCTGAGGTAATTTGATATACCCATTGTGTCTTTTCTCTTTTCTCTTTAAAATCGTATGAGAGCCAATAGTCTGATGCATTTCTTTTCTCGGTAAGTGTTTTCATAAAGTGGAAACCACACACACATATATCCAACTTATTGGAGGTTGTGATTGAGAAAAGAAGATTGTCAATAGTCTGATGCATTTCTTTTCTGGGTAAGTGTTTTCATAAAGTGGAAACCACACACACATATATCCAACTTATTGGAGGTTGTGATTGAGAAAAGAAGATTGTAGAAGATCGAAGAAAATCGAAAAATATTGATTCTTGATGAGGGAGCTACCAAAAGCACTACCAGAAGAAATTGAATAGGTAAGAAATATCTTAACACCAGAAGGATTATGAAAAACATTTGATGGAGATTATTATGACGTATGGGAACTCAATGTAACTAATTTGTTAAAATCACAAGATTAAAGGAAATCATAGTTGAAGAAGATCCTAGAGACCCAAATTCATTTAAGGCTTTCAATGAGTGCCAAAAATAAAGAAGGCAAGTTGTTACCTTATGTCTCATACAAAACAGTATGGACTATTCACTATTTCATTATATTGTAGAAGCTGATTCTCCATAAACACCATGGAATATATTGAAAAAAGTATTTAGCGAAAAAACAATCGTAGAAGAAAGCATTCATATTTTTTTGCACAAAAAATTTCAGTGTGCATGTAAAGATGACAACGAGAAAAATCATGTTGAAACAAAAGAAGAAGACTTACAGTATGTTCCAAAAGCTGAAGAAGGCTCTCACTAACAAATACTTAGGATCAATATCTAGAAGACAAAGAAGAATAAGTCCAAGTACACTTGAAGAAAGAAGGTGGAGCTGAATTTTTTAGATGAAATGTAAGCCTAGATCAGACATAGACTATAATAATACGTAGAGAAACTAACAATTAAATGATATTAAATATGACTATGACTACATCAATTTTATTTTATTTATTGGCAACCACTTTTACGTTATTGCAAGAATATAATTTCAATCCAAACAAACACATACATATTATTTAAGACTATATTTATCTATATACAATGTACACTAAATGAACACGAGGGAAGTTTTTTTTTTCAAATATGAATCCTCAAGGTGTTATTAGTTCTTTATTATGAGAGGTAGGCGAAATGTATATTGGGGGTACAAGGTGACTTGTGTAGCGTAAATCCAATGATGACCTTCTGAAGGGATCAATACATGATATTAAGAAGGGATTCTTGATCTCTTTTAGGTATTTAATTGATTTAGAAACCATGTAATTTAAGAGTATCATTTGTTTTATTGACTCATTTGATTTAAAAAAAAACACATTTTAAAATAAAAACAATATGGGATATTAGGAAGTCATTATCAATTATAAAAGTGACATATTTAAATTCAAGAGGTTCAAAAGACATTGGGTTTTATTTTTCAGGGGTAATTAGTTTTATTTAAAGAAATTTCACATATGCAATTAATGCACATGAAATAGCGTATAGAGATGAGATACACAAAAATTGTTAGTAAATAAAACTTGATTGTTAATATTCCTATCACAAATACATATTAGTTTTATTTCTAAGTGAAAAATTTGTCTAATAACTTAAGAGTTTTTTTTCTTCGTATGTTTACAAACATTGTAAATTTAAGGGACATAAAAAGGTTTGATAAAACAAATGACCTATACATGTGAGATTATTTGGTATTCAGATGGTGTAACTTCTTGGAAAGTTGTTCTATCCGTTCTTGATGCGAGACCAAAATAACTCTTCTTTATCATCTTTACAAACCCATCTCTACGGAACATAGCAAGTTTCAACCCGTAGGGTTTCTTATTTATCATAATTAGTGGGAATAAATTTTATTTGTATGTTTTTTCCATGTGAGGGTTTCTTCTGTGTGGTTACCTACTCCGCATCTCTAAATTGATAGAGGTACGATCTGTGAATCCTATCAACATTCACATATTTCATTTGGAAACCATGTGAAAGATAA
>LPNX010846036.1:0-11987 GCA_001517045.1 Pseudotsuga menziesii
TCCTTAGATTATTCATCAATTTTTCTTTCTTTGTTCAATATTTTTTCCTCTTCCTTTATTTAGAAATATTCCTCTACCTCTTTTCCCTGATACATGCAACTAGGACCTGAATGTAGTCTCTAGCAAACTATTTTCATATCTTCTCATATTGGACCCATGTGCTACCAAGGAACCACTCAATTCATCAATATGCATCTAAACGAAATATTTAGACTTCTCTATACTTACAATGTCACCGCCTCAAATTTTCTTGGCAAACTTTTGAGAAATTTTTCAATCTCTCTTCGATAAAAAAAGGTCTTCTCCATACTGTCTCAAGTAATTTTCTACATTCATGACATGGGTTATAAACTTGTCTAAAGAATCTCACTCCTTCATCTAATCCTTCATCTCTAGGCCTTCAAAATCACCTCTCAAGTTTTGCAACTTGACTGTTTTCACCATGGATACACCCTGATAACTAGTTTTAATAGTGTCCCTAACTTTTTATGAAAACGAAGTATGTGAAACCTTTGGAAATATTGTGTCATATAGGCATTGTTGAATGAGGACTAGGGATTTGTTATATCTCTTCCCATTATCCCTCAGTATGTCATGTTCATCATCCATTAGGGCCAGCTCCAATGTTGCAGTTGCATCCTCTAGATATCCAAAAGTCACAAAGATAAATGAACCTTGATAACAAAACAATATTCTCATTTGAAATGACAATGAATCATACTTTCTTCCAGTTAAAACAATAACCATTGGATAAGTCAAATTGTTAAAAATCATCTCCAATTACAATCTTAAGGATAATCGTCTTAGACACAACATGGAAAGAGCATGCACCTTCTTTGATACATATTGAAGGGCGTGGGAGAGTTTACTTACTCACAACATAATAAAAAAATGACACACATAAATACACACACCAAAAGACAGAACACTATGTTCATGTTTTTCATTCATAGCCCTTTTCCTTAAAAACAACACATTACATATGTATTTATACTCAAACTAAACGATTTAATGGAAACTAAGATTTCACATCGGGCTAAAAACTATTACAAACATTATGAAAATTACCCACTAGGATCCTCTACTGGTGATCCCAAATTGAGCTTCTATTAAGACATTTGATCCAAAAACTATGAAATCATGCCACATGTTACCCTATAGCTGGACGCCGATATTTTCCTATTAACTTTTGCATTTTCACCACACATTCTACATGCCGATACGAAACTCTATTGTGTTGACATGTGTCCCATTGGGCGGCCTTTAAGTCTATTACACCTTATCACATTGTTGATACATCTCTCCAATGATCTATTTGGGTTCTCCCATTGTTCCTCACCTAATAGATACCATTTTTCAACACCGATATGATGACCCAAATAACCACATCTCCATGTTTGATTTGTTATTGAACATTCTCTATCATACTTCCATCCGATGCACACATAAAACTTTATCATTTTGCTAGGTATGATACACTATCGAGCATTAGCTTCCAAATGTCCATATATAATTTGTTTTCGGGATGATTTCATAAGACATTACAAACTCCTCAAAACTTAAGCAATTTTTTTCATCTCTTCTAAACAAATTTGCCAAAGGATTCTAATTCAACAATGAATGATGGAAATTAATACGATGGCTGCTAACATACATATCGAATAAGAATTACTGTGAATCCATTATACTCTATATGAAAAATTCCTTTAACGCACGTATCATTCACCTCACTGCCTAACTGACTAAACATATTTTGATCTGACTTTGCCGACCTCGAACCCTGCTATTGCAAAAAAATATTAATTGTGTCAAACTTACCTTTAATTCACTATTAAACATATTTTGATGTGACTTAGCCGAACTTGAACCTAACCTTGCTATTGCAAAAAAAAAATTAATTATGTCAAACTTACCTTTAATTCACTATTACGTGGTAAGAGAAATAATTATATCTAATTGTCTTGCAAGCCACCGTCTTTAAATTCCTATTCCATGAAGGTTCCTTGGTGGGGGGACTGCCTACATGGATAAGTCATCTTCCCCTTGGTTCAAATCATTGAAAACTGAATTCCATGGAGAAGAAAGGTGGAACAAGAATAATATGGAGATTATTCTGGTCTGAAATAGTTTCACATGCACAAATACAATATGCTTTTTGGATCAAATACCAAGGTGGATGTTCCATATGGAAAATTATTTAATTCCACCCACATTAAATCAAATTTAAATCTAGTTTGTTTCATAATTAATGAGATAAAATTTCCACGCTAGAGATAAAGTTAACAATAAGTGAGGGATCAAATACCAAGGTGGATGTTCCATATGGAAAATTATTTAATTCCACCCACATTAAATCAAATTTAAATTTAGTTTGTTTCATAATTAATGAGATAAAATTTCCACACTAGAGATAAAGTCAACAGTAAGTGAGGGAAGGACAAAATGGGTGTTGATTTTGAAATAGAATTTATTTTGAATGTTCAAGCTTAATTTCTATCATAAAGATACTTTATCGAGATCATGTCACTAATATGCCATAATATATAGGATTTACATAAATCATCCTACTCACATACATCTTTGATGTATATTTTTTTTTTTAGTATGGTATTTGAGTATCGCATTTTTTTTGGATGGATGAGGTTGTTTTTGCACTTTTCTTATTTCTGTTTCAGTAAAACATTCCCATAAGTGTCTCTTTAGATAAGCCATTCATGGCTTTGTATGACGTTTCTCCTCACATACTGGACCCAATGAAGGTGTTGGGTGGACTTTCTTCTTTCACATCTTTGATGGTGCTTGGATTGTGACTGCTATGTCTTATATTATTACCAGTTTGTTTAGTTTTGTCTGATGATGAGATGAATCCTCTTTTGGAGAGACTGATGTAAATTTTCCTCCTCCATATGGATTTGGCTGCAGTGAAGCTCCACCTGGGATGTAAACAGTTACCTTTGATTCAATGAATAACAAGGAACAACTATTTTTCTCCTGGAAAAATATAGGATTTACATAAGAATAACTATTTCATTAACTTAAATATTTATATTTAATCATAATTATAAGTGTAAAATATTTTATTAGTTTCTTGGAAAATGTTTGTTTCTATCAACCTTTTGATTTGCTACAAAAATTCATCTAATGATGCAATTGCAATGAATATTTGAATTATTATTTTTCCTTGAACTCCATATTCTGTAATCCTTCTTATTTCCCTCTACATCTTTAGCTTTACTCAATTTTTCATTTTTCATTTTTTTTTTGGCTCCTTCAACTTATTGCATTCACCATCAACTATGTATCTTTGTTCCCCTTTCTTATACTTCAAACACATCATACTCATGATTTCATAGGAAACAATATCTAATTTCAATAGCGCCAATTGTTGTGATATGTGAAAATCATAATTCCATATGCTATTTTCGTCATCCTTTCTCAAATTGTCATAAACATGTTTAATGGATTTATGTGAAAGATCCATTCCTAATTTATGTAATCCATTTTAATTATTCTTAATCAATGCTTATAATTTATGTAACTTCAATGCTATCTTTCATGACCTTTTCACTATTCAGTTTAATCAATAAAATATCCAATTATTGTGCATGTAATCAACATCATGCATTTTTCCTCTTGCAGATTAGACTGCTTCACATGCAAATCAAATAGTTTCATTCTTTTCAACTACTTTTTTGGGCTTCAGCTTTAGCATCACATTTTTCTTCAACTTACATAATATCATGTATATTATTTAGACCAATATGGGTCTCTTCACAATGCTCTTCCAATTTTTCGTCACTTATTTTAAAAAATTCAACACAATTCAAGTCTTCATGAAGTTCCATACTTTCTTGTTTCTTCTATTATACTTGCTCCAATCATAAAAATGTCATTTTATCAACATTCTTGATTTCTCCATTCAACATTATTTCCACTTATTTTATCTTTGTTCCAATTTTTATCATTTTATTGATCATATATTCAAGAACTTCATCAGATTCATTACATTCTTTGATAATGTTTTATGATTCTGAAGTTTCATTTTCTTTATGATTTGATATTTCTTTTAAAATTTTTCTTTAGATCGATCTATTGCATATTTATGGGTGTTCTCAATGCCTTCACACTCAAATAAATCATTTGTGAAAATATAAAATTTCTCGTAATTCTTCCAAAACGTTCATTAGCAAATTCCAAGTTTACCTGCTTTACTTGTGCATCAACCGTTATGGTGGAAGAAACATCAACCATATTATGAACATGTCTATCCTCACAATGACATTTTTCTTTGTGTGCAATTTCCTCAAGTCCATGTTCTACATAAGGTATAGATTTAGTTTCAATTTCTATGATCCCCGAGTCCTTATTTGACTCAAAATGTTTATCATTTTCAATATCTTCAACTGATGTCTTTGTTTTCACTACTCCAATTGCATCCTTCGTAGTGGCATCTTTATTACTCTCAACCAATTTTTTTTCTCTTTACCATTAATCATATTCACAATCAATTTAATTTCTCTTCTAATTATCAAGATTTTCTTCATCAAATATCAACTCATCTTCAATTTCACCCTCTTCTTAATTTATTGAAACTTTTGTAAAACTTTCTTTAGGTTCATGTCATTAAACACCAATTGCACCACCTTGAATATCACCTAATTTTCATGAGGTTCATTGTACTTCATTTCATGAGCAGCAATAGTATAGTCCTCATTTTCATCTTCAATAGCTAAGTGGTTGTATTGTTCACCTGCAAGATTGGCATGGCTTCTTTCATCTTCATTTGCTACTTCAACATGGTTGCAATGAGCTTTATCTATGACCATTTTTAATTTGACTTCTGTATTGTGTAGACTCTATAGAGATACCTTCTTTGTTTATTATAATCACACATGCAAAAGATTCAAAGTTACCAATCATATTCAATTCCACCAAGGGTATGCTCTTTGAAAATTTTACATTCTCAACTTCTTATTTGATGTCCTCTTTCTTGAGGAATTCATAATAATTAAGAGCAAAATCGATATTGTCCATTTCTTCAATTTTACATTACACATATATAGTTTCCAAATCCAAATATATATCAACCATTTCCATTTTCTCAATCTTCTCCAACTCACTCTTAAGCTCAATTAAATATTCTTTATCATGTTTTTTTAGCATATCTACCAAGAAAAATGCCTATATCAAAATTGTCCATTTTTCTTTTATTTTCAATAAACTAACTCTATAATTTATTTCAAATTCAGAAGGATTTCCGTGAGATACTTCTTACTAGAAAATTCAACTTTTATCACTTGCTTACAAACCAATACATTATTAAGTTCATCCAAACAATATGGAATATTTGATTTTAAAAATTATATCTCATTTGTTACAATGTCTTCATCACTTCTTCTTTTGAACATCAACATGGGTTATTATGTGTTAAGATAGAAGCTTTCCTACGATCTTTGGATCTTCTATTGTAACCCATCTTTAAATATTTTTTTAATCTACAAATTAGCTAATTTTTATGCCTTTTGATCAATCCCATAATTTGTTTTGTCTATCACTTCAAAGTTGTTCAGAACCACTTCATGGCAAGGCACTCTAGATTTTTTTTTTACTCTGATCCTTTTACCTCTATTTTGAACATGTTGGACCTAGTTAAGTTGTATAAAGTTTATTCCAAAATTTTTGAGAAGTCTCGTCAAGTTGTGAACAAGGCTGCAAGGGAGCCAAGACGGAAATTGTCATCTCCAAAATTTTGGCCAATTTTTGGAGAAACTCTAAATGTATGTGGTGAGTTAGTTAGAAAGGTTGTCGACTTACGGGTAGTGGGTGTAGGATGTAAAATCGACCATTAGAGCCTATAAAAATGTAAAACTATTGGGATTTAGGGGGTTCGAAAAGCAAGATACAGCCAGTCAAGGGTAAGTTCTTAAGAAGTCTATAATATTGTATGATGTAGTGTGAAGAGTGGATAAGAGTAGTGAAGGTCACGTAATGTCGATCTGCAAGTTGTGTACACGGATGTAATGTAAAGATAATTTGGTGATATGTGTGTAGGCTATGTGCACAGACCAAAGCATTCAAGACATGACTCATGCCAAATGAAGCGATCCTTTGTGGTTCTCTCCCATATGGATTTCCCACTTAGATTCTCTGTGTCGAATGGTGTATGTTCATTTTATTTATGATGATTTCTGAGTTGCTATGACTAATAATATATCTGTTTTATATGATGAAATGGAATAATAGTGCTTGAATATGTTGTTATATGTGATTAATATTCTATCATGTTTCCATATGCTATTGTTATATGTCGATGATCATTTACCCATTTGCATCATTGGGTAGTTTGTCGGGTATTGGCATGGAGAGATACCCTTATATCACTACAAAAGTCACAATTACTACAATCCCTATAAGTATCTCAGGTGAGACTTCACTTCGGTCACAAGTGTTTCCTACAGGGTTATGCTTTGTTTGATAGATGGCTTGGGTTTTGTTGGTTAGGATGGAAGGTTGAACCTAGGTTAGTCGAATCGAGCCAAGAAGTGGTTCCATTTCCAAGATGGGGATCATTGTGAAGGGGACATGTTTTGGCACCTAACGAAGCTTGAGATTCAGGATTGGGTGAACCACAAAGCTCAAGGATTTGCACAAGATGAAAGTAAGGGATCATGGTTGACTCCGACGGAATGGTTAGGATGGTATGTTTACTCAGGTATTCATGATATTTTATTTAGTTAATTTCCTGTTATATTGTATGAATGGTTGGAAAGGATAGCAACTTAGAAGACAAATTTTCAAGGAGCAGAACCTAGGGGGTGCACTCCTCACTGATTTGATGACTGGAGAACTTGTAAGCAATCATATCTCAAAAATTGTTGACTTCTGGGTTGATATAATTTTGGAAGGACATATTATTGAGATCGTTGTAGATACTATTAAGTCATATAATGCATCTAAGAGAAATTTTTCCAGGGTCTTAGAGGAAGATATTTGAAGTCCTTAAAGTTGTGGATTAAAATGCTAGTATGTGAAAATGGAATCATAAGGATGGAATATGATGAGTAAATAATTGTGCATGGAGTACACGAGTCATGACGGGAGGAAGGACTGAACAGATGGGAAGAGTAAGTTGAGATGTTTCCAATTGATAGTGAGACTGATGAAGAGGGTGGCCATCTATGGAATGGAATAAGATTTTGGTCAAGTAAAAGGAGAGGAACTATGACAAGGAGAGGGAGTTCCAGTGTGACCAAAAGAGGGGGCTATGATTTGGTGCCACAACTCGATGAAGACTCTTGCGATGAAGAGGAGGAATACTAGATTATTTTTTAAGACAAGGAAGAGGTGACAGATCCCTACCAGGTTGAGGGAAATGACATACCCACAACTCCGTGTACATCTCCAGTACCATAGGTAAGACCTAAAAGAGTTTCAAAGTGCTTTCTATTAAATCAGAGTAATAGTAATAGTCAAAATAATCTTCAAAAAGTTCCTACTACTCGTACATCTAATTCAGGTTCGTCAGTACCCCAAGTGCATAGGATGGATGGGGACGACATGAAGTTTCCTATATTCAATGGGAATGGGTTGGAAGACCCTAAGAAACATTGATTTTCATGAGATTCTATTTGGACCATGCCATAGTTCCAGTATGAGGCCATAAAAAGGGCTCAGATGATCACAACCTTTAAGGGTCATTCTCTAGATTTGTACATGAAGTTTTATGTGTTCCCTATGGGAAACCATTATAAGTCATTAAATAATATTCATACCATCTTAATAGATGAATTTAAGAAGGCCAAGTCTGAGTCATAATGTATCATAGAGTTGAAGGAGATAAAGTATACATCGGGTGAGTCTATTTGGTATTTTGACGCGAGATTCAAGACCCTGATGGCCAAGGTAAGCTTACAAATGTGTGAAGTCCAACAAAAAGAATGGTCCATTGTTGTGTTGTTACCCAATATAGATGTCCCCCTAATGTAGAATAATATAATGTCTCACATAGAATCTCACGAGCTTGCTATGAAGTTAGAAGATTCACCAGTTGGGGAAATTATGTTGGGCATTGGGTTAAACGTTCCCTGTGAGTTTCGTGACATGGAATAATCACCTCCCGAGATCCTAACTATGGCGATTGTGGAGGATATTAATACCTACGAGTTTTGGTTTAACGACAATTGTGATTCCAACAAATGGTATCAGATAAACAAGTCAAGGGTTTGAAATTCGCTCAGTTTGCATTGGGGGGATATTGTTGGACATTGGGTTCAATGCTCTCCGTGAGTTTTGTGACATGGACTAATAGACTCCTGAGATCATGACTCTAAATATTGTGGAATATATTAATACCTATGGGTTTTGGTCAAACAAAAATCATGTGTTCAATAAACTAGCGCGAGAATGATGAAAATTCAGTCACAATTAGCTAACCTAACATTAAAGATACAAGATATCAAGAAAGGAAAAGAAATTCATGAGGAAGTGTGGTGTATGAGATGTAAAACTAAATTCCATCATAAGGATTCATGTCCATCATTCATGGATTACCTTACGCCAGGAGCACCAAATCCGTTAAGTCCACAAGGGATGCCTTGGTGTTGAGTCTACCAAACAAGGGGTCATTGTTCGGAAGAATGTCTTTATTTACATAAGATAGTAAGTACACTTGCTAATATTTATTGTACGTTCTGTCGATCTGTGGGCCATGATGAAAAGGAATGTAGGGCCTACTAGTTGATGCAAGAAACAAATGGATACTGACTTAATGAAGAATGATGAGCTACAAGATGAACAAGCTCATGCATAATTCCCTTTTCCAAGGGGGGTTGGTTCTTGTAGAGGTTGAGAAGGAAGAGAAGGATTTAGTCGAGGGCAAGGCCAAATTATCTGCTATAATTGTGGACCACCAAGATTTTATTCTAGAGACTATACCAATCCTACGTCAACATGTTCATACTGTAAAAGGCTGGATCATACTATTAAGGAGTTTCCACAACTTATTTATAAGTGGCAAGCCAAAATCATGGGGAAATAGAACCAACCTCTAAATGTGAATAAAATTGTTCAAAATATTTCTGCTAAGCCCCGAGAACCTACTATTGTTGTTTTAACAAGGGTTGGTGCTATGACCAGAGATGATCGAGGAGCACCATGGAAAAATCCAAGAGTTCAACCTACGATGCAAAAAATCACCATTCGACGTCCAGAAGGAAAATGTAGCCTTATTCGATGCACGAAACGAGTTTATGGATAGAAACCATGCTTCAACATATGTTGATTTTTTAGTGTTCGACGATGGACTAGTCATCGAGATGCCACCAATTTTTGAGCAATCACTTCCAAGGAAGTTGATAGAAAATGTAAGCATTTTGAAGAATTTCCTCAAGATTTGTTTATCCCTTGTTAAAAATAAAGATTCTCTCGTGGACCTATCGAATCTAATAGAATAACCCCATACAAGTCTGCGAACAAAGAAAAATGTTAATCAAATTCATAAACGAATAAATACTGGTGAGAGATATGCATATTTTGAAGTAATAAAGATTGCTGATGATACAAACCTTTAACCAACACTTATTGGGATTGACTGGGCTATTTAGAATCATACCATCATACATTTTAAGAAGATAATATTATCATTTGAAGATTCAGAAATGGAGGTAGTCACTCCAATTGATCCTTTGGAGGTCTAGTGATATGTTGAGCCAGTGGAGGGTGAGTGTCAAGAAGGGTACTTGGATAACATTTACAATATATTTTCTACAATGGATGACTACATTAATCATACAAACATGAAAAATTAATTTGGCAAAGTATTAGTTCCTGTTCGTCAGATTCATGTGAATCCTTGGAAAATTGGCAGAATCGGTTGCATGAAGTGTCAATGTCGAAATGTGCGAGGATCATAAATATTTGTGATGGGTGAGTACGGAGGTATGTGATCTACCTACTCATGAAGTATTTCCTAATGTGGATACATTTCCCATAGAATTTGAAGACAAGGAAATGGAACCTAAGCAATTGTTAGCTCTAGATGTCGCCTTGAAAGTCACACCAAAAATATGGAGGGATGTTCACAAACAATCCATTTTAGAATGGCCCTGGTGTCAAAGGATCTTAGAAATTAGGTTTGGTGAGAATGTTTTGTATGATGGTGAAAATTATACATGTTTGGTGAGTCCTCTGGACCACCTTGAAAATTGTCACGCGATATGGAGGATGGAGCCTAGACATGAATCGGCTCATCTGTTGATGCATACTCTGGACATGATACCAAGAAATTGGTATACGTCAGTCAATTTGCGATGGGGAACCATAGACTGGGATGAGTTATCTAATGGTTTCATGCATACTTTTATATTTTTTTATGATAGTGCGACAGTTGTTGTTACTTTTCACGTTATGAAAGAAAATATTTTTGAGGAAGTCCATGTTATTATGTCAATTTTTCCTCAAAGAAATGCGACAGTTCAGTGATGGATGGAGTGTTACAACATAACTAGTGAACCTGAAGATGATGATCCATGTGACATTGATATCCTTGAATTTGAAGGTAGTCAACTAGTGGAGGGACTAGGCTGTATAAATTCAGGCCAGAAATAGATTAATTTTACCCACAACAATTATCAATTGATCATGCAAAATTGCTAACAATGGAGACTGAATATGGAGCTGTAACACAAAATTATATTAACTGAGTGTACAATAGCCAACCCTGTAATAACATGGGTTGATGAATATATAGAATACATCAATAGATCGCATGCATAAGGAGGCATCCAAAACTAGCATAAAGCAGGCTTACCCAAAATAGGCAAATCCCCCATAGGTGTAAAAAGCTGATCCCAAATCTGTCATGAGGCTCACGAATTGGAAAGGGTGCATGGGAAAGATAATGAGTGGTGGAATGGTAGCTCATACATGCTTTTTCATGGAGGAAAGAGTGGAGGATGAAAGGGGCAAAAAACAAGTTCACCTCACCTAGTCTTGCTTTCCTATGTGCCTTAAAACACTGAAAAGGCAGGAAATAAAGCAGAAAAAGCAGAAGGGAGCCTAGGAGGCCAGGAATAAAGCAGATTTGATTCCTAAGGCTTTCCCAAGCACTACATGAGTCAAAGATGGCAAGTTTTACCTCTATGGATAGGCAATTAGCAACTTGCACATGGTAGGACTCATGAACTAGGCAAATAAAACAAAAATAAATGAATTAATGTCTAAGTGGGTAATACTATGGGTTTGATTATTCTAACACCCCCCCTTAAGCCTGAATTTATGAGTAATAAATAAAAAATATAGGGCCTCGCAACAGGGTGAATCCACGGACCTGGGTAACACTTTTTGGCAAGCACATTTCGGCAAACACAAAAAAATGCACCTCGATCGAGGGCTTGTTAAGCCCTCAACCGAGGTCTTAATATCTCGACCGAGGTTTTATCAAGCCCTCGACCGAGGTATTGCGGGCTTTAAAAACCCTCGATCGAGGTATTTAAATACCTCGATCGAGGTATTTAGATACCTCGGTCGAGGTTCATACCTCGGTCGAGGGCTTAAAAAAATAGACTTAGCCCTCATTCAAACAAATGGAAAATTTACTGTGCCTTGCAGAGGTGTAAACCCTGCCATCCCTAGCACATAACTGAGCGGAGTTGATACCGATAGATTCACCAACGAATATTCTATCCATTGAAGTATCATACACGCATTTTGGCATTCATATGATATTTATTTTTTAATTACTTCTAAAACTTATACTTAGAAAACCACATTGCAACTTCGAAGCAGCTCAAAGAAAAATCTGCAGAGTTAAAAATACACAGCCAAAAAATTCTTAAAAATTCACACATCACATATCGACGTGTCCTCTTCAAAAGGGTATCTTTGGTTTTTCAATTTCTGAAAAAATAGAAAAAATTCCTTTACGTGGACAAATATGTGTTTAAAACGATGCTGAAATCGAATGTGGTCACTTTCGAAAAATAATAAAT
>LPNX010846036.1:14828-61767 GCA_001517045.1 Pseudotsuga menziesii
ACTATGGGTTTGGTTATTCTAACATAGGCCTATCAAATGTAAATTTTTCAAGCCCCTCAAAATAAAGGTGAATATTGGTTCCCTTAAGAATCCAAAATTTTCCAATATTGGGATGATGGGACATTGGGGAAAATTACTGATTTGTTACATGAGTTCCAAGATTTGTTCTCAACAAAGTTATCCAAAATGAAGGGGATCTTCGTAGATCTGGGTGAAATGTTGATTCCTCTGAAACCATACACAAGGTCTGTCAAGTAATGACCATATAGCTTAAATACCATATACAAAGAGAAGGTCAAGGTAGATTTAGATTGAATGTTGGACGCAGTAATTATTAAACTTATTGAAGAATCAGAGTGGATTATCCCAATGGTTGTACAAGATAAGAAAACTGGCGAAGTCCATATCTATGTCGACATGGGAAAACTAAAAGATGCTTTCCTGCATGATCAATTTATTACATCTTTTACAGATGAAGTCTTGGAGATTGAAGGGGGGAAAGAGGTGTACTTTTTTACTGATGGATTATTTGGGTACCAATAAGTCATGATTGCAAAATAGGATCAACATAATACTACCTTTGTGATAGACTGGGGTTGCTTCCAATACATAGTAACACCATTCATACTTAAGAATGCACCTGCTATTTTCCCTAGGATAGTGGTAGCTTATTTTAAAGATTTTACCCATAATTTTTTTTGAAGTATATTTTGATGATTGGATAGTCTATGGGTTGGTTAAGGATCATATTAAGATTCTTTAGATGATGCTTTAATGGTGTAGAAAATTTCAAATTTCTTTAAATCTAAAAGGTGTATTTTTTGTGCCCCTTTTGGTATCTTGTTAGGTCATGTTATCTATCAAGAGGAAATAACGATGGAATATGTGAATATTGCAATCATTGTTGACCTACCCCCACCATTGTCAATTAAATAATTAAGGAAATTCTAGGACATACTAGTTACAACTGAAAATTTATCAAGGGATATATAGATATCATTGCTCCAATGGAGAAATTATTGAAGAAAGATGTTAAATTTCAGTGGAATGAACAATATCAAAATATTCTAGATGTCCTTAAATAAAATATGGTTTCAACACCTATTTTAGTATTCCCTAATTTGTGAAAAGAATTTCATGTGCATGTCGATGCGTCATATTTTTCCCTAGGAGCAGTGCTTGCACAACTAGGTGAGCGATCTATTGATCACCCTATAGCATTTTCTAGTAGAAAGCTTACAACTACAGAAAGAAATTATACGATGACAGAGTGGGAAGGAATTGCTATGGTATATGCACTCTGTAAATTTTGACACTACTTATTGGGTGGTGAATTCAATATGTTTACAAACCATTCTACTTTGAAATACTTGGTCAATAAGCTAGTGTTGGGGGGGAGATATCTATTGATGGATTCTTCACTTCCAATAAATTGATTTTGAAATTGTTGTACAGCTAAGAAGATTGAATGCAGGTCGTGACCATCTTTCAATGTTAGAAAATGGGAAATATCCTACCAGTTTAGATGATAATATTCCCACCGCACAATATTTGCAGTACAAATGGTTGATGCCTATTATGAAGACATTGTGCATTTATTGACTACGGGGAGTGCACCAGAAAGATTTAGCACAACACATAAGAAAAAAATAGTTGTAAAAGCTGCATAATTTTAGCTGATAACTGGACAGTTATATAAGATGGGACAAAATGAGATACTTCATCCCTATGTCTTGGAACATGAGTGACCGATGTTGTTGAATGAAATCTTATGTTGGCATAGAAGGGGGACACTATGTAGGAAAAACAACATCACATAATCTTTTACAAGAAATATTGTGGTGGCCTACCCTTGATGTAGATTCTATGGATTATGGTCATAGTTGTGATATTTTTCAATGCACAAGGAAATCATCTCGATGGGATGAAATGTTGTAATCCACCATGTAAACAGACATGTGCACGATATATAATTATTGCGATATATTATTTAACTAGATGGGATGAAGTAGCACCTGCAAGATATTGTATTGCAATGACTGCTGCCAGGTTTTTGTTCGACCATGTCATGACTAGGTTTGGTTATCAAAAATTTGTAATAAGTGACCAGGGTATGCACTTTTTTAACCAGCTGATTGAGAAATTAATTGAAGAATTCCAGATCCAACATAGAAAGACAACACCATATCATCCACAATAAAATGGACCTACCAAATACTTTAACAAAATTTTAGAGAATGCACTGAATAATATATGTAACGTAAACCATGATGAATCGGATCACAAAATACCTACAGTTTTATGGGCTTAGTAGGCAACATGTAAGAAACTTACAGGGCACACTCCATTCTGAGTGGTTTATGGGAATAAGACCGTTATTCCAATAGAATATATTGTACCCAGCCTAAGAATAGCTGCAATTACTGAGATGACAAATGTGGGTGCAATTGAAGAAATATTATCTCAGCTGCTACATTTGGAAGAAGACCATTTCATTGCAGGCTATCATCAGTGAGTCGAGAAAGAGAGAGAGAAGGCTTGGCATGACCGCCACATTAAGGTCAAGCAATTCCATCTAAGTGACTTTGTTCTTCTCTATGACAATAAGTTTTTAAAACATCCTCATAATATTTGTACACATTGGTTGGGACCATATGTTGTCATTCATGTTACTAATAGAGGTACGGTTCAGTTACATAAGTTAGATGGTACACCCTTCGACAGGTTAGTAAATGGGAGTTGACTAAAAATTTATAGGGATAGCCATACTTCACTCGACTAAGTAGGTATTGATTGATATTGTACATCAAAAAAATATTTGGGGGGGGGGGGGTCTTGCATATAAGTTTGAAATCATCCTTTGAAGTTAGGTCTATCACAATATAAAGTTCTGTTGCAGGTTAAATAACTGTCGCAAGCTCAAGTTTTGTTGTAGTTAAATTTGGGTTGCAGGAGAATTTGGTGGTGTTCTTTCTGTCAAGTCCGTAGTTAATGCATAGTAATTACCTCCTTTGATGGTGAGTGAAGTGATGTCTTTAACAATGCTTTGTCATAAATGGTCGAAAATATTTTAGCGTGTGAAAGGATCAACTACCACATTTTTCAATTTATTGCAGACCCATGTGATTGGATGACTTTCCACATTCATAGATCTATTTCACTTCTCAATCAAAGTTAGTTTCCTTAGTATATCAAAGTGTGAAGTTTTCTTAAGAAAAATAAATGTCTGCAACTCATTGTGGCTGAAGCTTTCTATAATGGAGATTGCTATGTCAACTTCAAGCACCATTATATTAGAATTATTGTGCCATTAGATATTCAGACACTAAGTGTAATCAGATTCTTAATTATTATATAGTGAAAAGGAATGAAAAATACACCCTGAACAAAACAAATCTCATAGGAAACAGACAAGTATTGCTCAGTATAATTACAGTATAAACTTAATTACATCCCAACAGTATACAATGGTAATACATAAAGGAGAATTCGAATCATGAGAGATGAATTCGAATCTACCAACTCAATCTGACTGCATGACTATCTAGAGGTGTCTAAATCACTATCAAAGTTCAAATATCTATCTCCATATGTCTAATCCAATCTCTCAGTCAGTTACAATCAATCAAACCAGTCTAACTGTAGTGGTAGGTGAGAAGTAGGTGATAAATGGTGCCTTCCCACATGCATCCATGCATAACTGGTGTTAACTAAACTGGAGGAGATCTAACTGAATGTAACTGAAGCATAACTAAGCTTAACTAGCTACCAACTGCCAAGAACTGAAGGAGGTTGGTGCCGACACTCCTAGTGGATCCTAAATTGTAGGGATTGGTCTACGAGGTGCATAAATTGATGCATGAAGGTGCATTCAGTTCCGGTTAGCCTCTATCGGTGTTCCCTACACTCTATTGGATGGTACATGTGGCCCCATTAGGCCAAGTGGACCCAATGGTACTAATGGACCTAGTAATAACTAAATGAATCCTAAGTTAGGAAAGTATAATCTAATAGATAGTTTGGACAAGGGAGGGTTATAAATCCTAACACATTAGAGTTTCGGGTCTGTTGGCTCCACCTACCATATCGATTGTCGAGGAGGAACTAGATATTGTCTCATGATGAATCCCTGTAAATCCACCGAAGAAGAAGCAAAAGAATGACTAAGTCATTCCTCCTAAACATATATTTAAAGAAACACATGATGCTAAATTTTCAGGGTATGGTTCAATAATGATACTTCCTAGTTATAATCCTCCATGGAAGGATGATTCTCCCAATGTGGTCATTTGCAATAATTTCGAGTATCTGCTGGTTAAGCTATCCATTCCAAGAAGATGCAGAGCCAGTCAGCCATTAAGGGCATAGGAAGATAATGCAGACCATAAGAAAACACCAGACCAGAGGAAAACCTCAGACCACAAGAAAACAATAGACTATAAGAAAACAACTGTCCACTGAAAAACACCCATTACAATGCACCCACTGATAATGCAGTGTTCAACCATGGCTCTCTGTTGAACTTCATCTCTTTGTTCTTGCTAAAAATTCACACGCTGTGTGGTTACCACCATAAGAACCATAGTAAATTCGATGGAACACACTCAAGCTTTGGCTAACTTGGGACTAGACGTTCTCACCCACCTATGGAGTGATGCTGGGGGGAAGTGCGGTGTAATAAAGACTCTGGCATGCGCAGTGCCATGCATCCGTCTCTCGACCTAAGGCACCATGCGCTGTCAGCAGGGCTCTCTAGCACCTGCATCTAGATATATCTATTATTATTATTATTATTATTAACTAAAACCAATTATAGTTATATGCTGCAAAAGTTTTATGAATGAAATATGACTAAGTAATTAATAATAAAAATGATAATGGGCATTAAAACTTACTAAAGATAAATATATTTAAATATTAATTTTATTCATAATTAAATCTTTTTTATAATTATAACTATAATAATTTGAAACTAATTAAATTAAATTAAAAATACTAAATTTATAATCAAATCAAATTAAAATATTCGATGATGATGATAAACGTTCAGTGAGACCAACTTTGGTCTATTGGACCTTAAGAAGGATAATATTTGGTCTACTTTAAAATCTTGTTCCTGTGCTAAAAAAGCTTACCAAGAAGCCTTCCAAGCTCATTATAGTTTTGGCAAGTTAGGAGGTTATAAATGTTTGTATTTTAGCAAATACTACGAAATTCATATCTAATGTGGGTGTATTAAGGAACTCTAAGAGAAAGTGATTTTCATCCTCAAATCTCATAGACTCACACAGATGGAAAACCCATTCCACCCATGGAGTTTTAGGAATAGACTAACGCCATGTTTCTCTATGGAGTTCATGAGAGTTTGTTCCAATATTGGCTATATTAATTTTCTTCTGTGAGCTAGTTACTACCAAGAGATACTTCTGATCCTCCAAGTTAGGATTAATGACCTTCTTATAGTATCTTAATTTTCTGTTAACCACTAAATTTTCCTCACACTAGAATTTCTCTTTAAACTTAGAAGTAATCATATTTTTGACATTATCAATGTTATGCAAAATGTCGTTTTCATTAATGCGCCAATGGTTTCACTTATCATTGTATCTTTACACCAACACTGCTTCAGGTGTAGTTGGTTTTGACTTGAGTTTAAAGAAATTTTAGGAAGTCTCTCATTTCCCATGTTTTTTTTATCTTATGCTTATACATCATGTACCTAGTCATAGCCATGCTCTTGATGGGGGAAAGACCCATTTCTATGGGCAGGATAGGATAAGGTGTATTAATTTTAATTTTGAGGTTATAAGTTATAAATTGCTTATGGATTTGCTCAATCCTTCTCCAAGATTATGTAGATATGTTGCACCCCCATACTTCACAACCATACAAGATAACCGGGATGACAAGGGTTTCAAAGAGGAACTTATTTTTATCCCACATGACCATATTGACTGATTTATAGTTATTTTCAAGACCACAATAAGTTTTCCACCCTCCATTAATTCTTTTCTCAATGCTATATTTCAAATTGAGATTGTGATGAATATCAATTCTGAGATACTTGTAAGAAGTCACTTCCTCTAGATTTCTATTATCATAAACAAAATTTTCATAGGTGTCTTTCTTAGATTTTATAAACATAATTTTTTGTCTTCCCGTTGTTAACAACCATACACATGTTAGAGAAAACATATTTAAGAATTTTTAATTTCTTGTCGAGATCAGAAGGACACCTTGACATAAGAACAATATAATCAACATAAAGTAGGAGAATGATAACTATCCCAGCAAATATTGTACCAACACAACCTGCTTCTTCTAAACACTTTTCTAGCTTATCAATGTAAATTCCAAAGAGGGTAGGGGAGAGGGGGAAACCTTGTTTAACTCTAATATTACAATTTATATCTATTGTCCACCCCTCATTATTCTTAAACTTGGAAATGAACTTTTTGTATAACCTTATCATGACATCTCTCAACTCAAAAGGAACCTTAAGCTCCTCTAGCCTATTCTAGAGGTTATTTCTAGGAACTATATCAACATCTTTTCTAAAATCCACAAAGCAACAAAATAGGCCAGGATTATTATTACGACATTCCTCTGCAATGATCCTAAGTGTAATGAGGTCGTCCGTGGTTGAATGATTCCTTCTAAAACCTACTTGGCCTTTAACATGCTTACCTTCCATTTATAGCCATTCATTGATATTCTTTTCTAATATAATACCATATAAATTAGCTAAGAGAGGGATAATCATAATAGTTCAATAATTAGAGGGGTCATTTTTATCACCAGTTTTGAAAATAGGAATAATGAGGCTTTGAGTCCAAGGTGTAGGAAACCCTTGCTTGACCGCTAGATTAAAGAGTTTGTGGATGTGCAGTATGAGAAAAGGGCCTCCAATTTTTAATATTTATGACTGGTAACCTTCAATGTAGGATTTTCCATTTGCTAAGTGCTTAACCCCAAAATCTATGTCTTCTAATGAGAAACTTATTATTTCGTTGTAAGAAGGGTTTGAAGGTTATCTTGGATATCCAGGGATTCATAAATCATTTTAAGATAGGAATTCCAATATTTTAAAGCAATTTTATTGTCTTCTTTTGTTTTGTGAGTTAGAATTTTCCTCCACAATTTCTTAGGAGCCACCTTGGAGAGTTGTAGGACATTTTCCTTCCTTTTACTTAGATAATGCCTTTTTTTATTTTAATTAAGGATTTGTAGTGATTTATCTTGTCCAATTTTATTGAATTTGTAGTAGCTTGCTTAATTTCTTTTTTTGCATCTTTACACTCTTGATGATACCAAGGGTTGGTTATAATATTGCTAGTTTTAGTCGAGACTTCAATAAAGAACTTTTTAATGGATAACGAGAGGGCTGTAGCAAAATTATGGTAGAGATTTTCTATATTCTCCATACTAGATGAAGGAACTAGTTAATTTTTTAAATCATGGAGAAAAATGTCAGCTTTGATTTTATCAAAGATCAAGTGCTTTTGGCAATGATAGGTCTCCTCCTTGGGATCATTATTCATGACAATAATGAGAGTTATAATTAAAGGTCTATGATCAAATTCGGGCTCATGGTCATTGATGATGTTGAAATCTATTAACTTGTTGTATATAGGGATATATGATATAACATATATACCACACTAATTCCAATCCCATGGATACAAGTCATGTTGCTAGAGTTTGGTCATTTTGTGAGACCATTGCAAATAATAAGATCTTGAGCACTACAAAATTTGACCAACTAAGACCCAAATAAATTTTCACCTAGATCTTCTGAACTTCTTTTGTACCTGTTAGCTAGCTCAAGGCTGTCTTCTAACCAAAGAGGACTAGGGTTTGACTAGTTGCTTAAAAGAATATCTTGGATGCTCAAAGTTCGAGCATTGAAGTCACCCATCAAAAGGATATTTCTTTCATTCCTTAAACTTGGTTTTTTATAGAAGTTGGAATTAGTAGGGACAAAATAACATATGGTTATGTAGGTTTTTCCATCAATAATGTATGTATCTCTATCCAAATACATTGGTTGTAAGCGTCTTTCTTATAAAGCCATACAAAGGTTCCATTATCATTTATTCCAATTTTTTTTAATCTTAGTTTTTTCATAACAAAAAAAACAAATTTTAATTACTTATATTAATATATTAATCACTATTCAAGTTTTTCCTTCTTCTAATACACCTATTAATCAATTTCTAATTTCATTTTAAAGTTATAAGTTTTACATTAAACTTTTAATTTAAATTTTATAAAAAATATATAATAATTATAAATAAATAAACCACAATTCATTGAACTATGATTTTATAAAAATTATAAATATTAAATAACTATAAAAAATGATAAACCATAATTTAAAGGACTATATAATATTAACTAATTATTTAAAAATACTAATTCATCGATACACAATCTAAAATATAAAACTAATATGTAAATAATCATAATCTCATGATTTCCTTTTCAAATCTTACCATTTCCTTTTACAAATCTTACACCTAGTGGAATTTGGTTTGGTTTTTATTCTACCTGTCAAAATATTTTTGTAACGTTTTGACATTTTATATTGCCCATCATGAAATGTTTTGTTTAAAATTTTACCCTTCAAGAATGAAGATTTGCTAAAACAATTACCCTTCAATAATGGAAATTTAACGTAAAAATTTAAATAAATAAATCATATATCTTAGTAAGTTGATCCAAAAAACACAAGTACTATGTTTCTTTACAGTCCTTTTCCCTTTTTCTTTTTCCATTCCTTCCTACTTCTATTTTTGTAGGTGCTGGACCTTGTTAATCGATAAGACTCGACCGTCATATAATGCATATTAAAGGCTCTTATGGTGCTTATATCGTGAAGGTCCTCAGATACTTGAAGGTTTTGTATAAATCACACTCATAATGCAACCTTGACCTTGAATCTTCTTTTTAAGAAAGAAGGGCTACATAAGTTTTTGAGCTCAAAGTTTACATGCAAAGTCATGCCATATCTTTTTGGTAGATCATTCTTTTGGATATAAATTCTGAAGATGCCCATTATTTAGAAGTGAATTTTGTACATTATGGTTGCTAGATTCACCTTATTGTATACTCCATTGTTGTGCCTGGTTTTTTACTTCTTCAAATATATCGAATCTAGTTCTGGCCACATAAATTTTGGAGTTTCAAGAATCAGGAAAACAAAAGTTAAATTCATAAAGAGACTGCAAGTATGTCGTGGACCAAGACTGTCAAAAGAGTTTTTATACCTTAGATTACATCTATCATATCTTTGATAAGTTTCGAGTTAGTTAGAGGAAATATCAAGGATCTTAACCTCCATGTATTGCTAAAGTCAAGAGATTTTCTTGGAGAAGACCTCGAGCAAAGAAAATGTGAAGAATACTTTGACGATTCTTATCAGGCAATTAAAGAAATAAAAAGGAAAGGAGTTTTCAAGTCTCAAGATTCAATTCCAAGTTCAAATGTCTGAAATTTGGGACTGGAATTGTATAGATGTCTGATTCCCTCTCCATCGAAATAACGTTTGGGAAACAAAATCTGTCGACTTTTGTGTCTTTTACCCATTTAAATAATTCATGCTTAAAACAATGGACTACAACCCTTTCTTATGTCCTTCAAATACCTCCACACTTCACTTATGTAGAAAACATATTGGCTTGAATCAATGGGATGGTAAATAGTAAAATCAAGCTATGGGAAAACAAAATAGTGGTAAGTTTAATGCAAAGAAAAATTTCAAGTTTAATGCATGTTTATGGATAGTTCCCAAATGGATGATAACAACTCCATGCTCATCCTGAATCCTTTGTTTCTGACTTCCTAAACAAAAACCCAACATCAGTTGGATTTGAATGATGGGTTCAAGAGGGGTCATGCATCAGATATCTATGTTCATAATGCTAGTTGCACTCATTTCCTTATTCCGGTAAAAATCCTTGCTAATGGTTTGCAAATATCCAAACTTTGTGCATAAGTTGAAAGATCGAGGTTGTCTATGTTTAGCTATTCAACATGACATTGTTCTTTAGGGTATGGTACTGGAAGCCTCTTTACTGAGAATTTACTGATCTTATTTTCCAATAATAGCTTTCTGACCATCGAATTTTTCTGTATTAGTATCACATTCATGTTTCTTCCCAATATTCATGTTCAACATGTGTAGTCTTGCTACATATGCAATATTTGATTCACTGCTAGAATTCATGAAAATAGGAGCATGTGTTTGACATGCTAAGAATATGTGCAATTATTCTGTAGCTGCAACGAGTATATTAAATCGCTGGTGTTTGAAAAATATGGCCTTGGCATTCTTTATGTATGATCAAGATACATGCATCAACTCGGTGTTCCTGATGAGCTCTCAATCGGTGATCGATCCTGAACATTGAAAGAGTCATCTTAGAGAAAAATGTTTTGAATTGCTATGATTTCACCATGACACAACCAATCATCTTTAATGTATACCATGGTTGGAACTTCCAAAAGCATTCAAGATTTGTCAATACAATTATTTTGGTAATTGGAGAGGTGGAAATCTTTCTTCATCTTGAAATTGTTCTGTGTTGATTTCTAGGAATGTTATCCAAGGAAATACTCTGTGAAAGTTAAATCTGCAATCTTTTGTTCTACAAGTATTTGGGGATTCAAGGTGAAGGTCGCATGTGAATAAGTTCAAGGAACTAACTTGAATAATTTACCTTCTATAATAGAAATGCACTCCACAACATGTCTGTGTAATCACAAATATGATAGATTCTCTTCTTCTTGTTCTTTTAATTGAATTTACTTGACTGATTGAGCATTAAGGTTTTTAAAGTGAGATATAATTGTGATTAGGATTTCTGGAATTACATTGTGTTGCATATAAAAATGTTTAAGTCAAGTCCTACAACTACGCTACATATGGTGACTTGCGCAACGAGTTGTATGTTTATATGAGAATCCCTTGGATTGCTGATGCTGGAGCATCCTTAGGCTTCGACAGTCGGGACTCGGCATCATCGATTTCATTTTCTAAGTTAATTGTTTTGTATATGGATATATGAGGCTATGGAAGCTATCAATGTTAATTCACATTGGATAGAGAGATATTTTTCTATGGTTCATTGGCTTCGTGGATCAAAACCGTTAAGGAAATCAGATTGACGCAGCTGCTTATCTCCAAAAATATATGAATGGATGGAAGAAGGTTTAAGAGGAAACAACTAGAACAAATGGGCAGTTCAACTCCATTTCCTTGAAGAGGAATCCGACGCATAGGCATAAGTTATGAGTAATTTGGAGAGGTTGTCTTTAATTGATGCGACATTGGCATTGAATCTCATTCCCATTCCCAGTATGAATTGGGTGGAGTAGCATCGAGAACATCTTGAGGACCAGGAACAACTTCCTCGACGTCATAGACTTGTGGAACTTCAGAGCCGTTTGAATTACTTCAGGCCCTCGGGGGACGAGAAAAAATATGAAATGTCAAACTATAACTTTATTAGCACGTAGGAATGGAATTCGATGTTTTTTCCATTTCAAAGACGTTTTTTCCATTTCAAAGAGGAAGGTTAAATCTAACTCTAAAGGCAAGGAAAAACTGCTAAGCTAACCATTCAATTCTATCTCTTTCATTTCAAATTCATAGTAGTAGCTGCTTGGAGTAAGGAATGTTTCATATTGTTCATCATACCGAAAAATTATATCAAAAATGACTTAGACGTTTTGATTGTATACGGATTGAATATGTTTACGGGTGATTTAATAAATCCTACATTACGAATTTATGTTCTAGTGTCTGTGTGTGTTTTTACTTGTCCAAATTTGTGTTTGGTAAATTCCTCGTTGCATAAATAGCTTTTAAATTATGTGCATTCAGTAAAATCGGTTCCACCTTCCTGCTATAGCCATCCAATTTGATAAAGTAGGCAGAAATGTACAACTATCCGAAGGTTAAGCTGTGACAAAGGGCATGAAGCTATTGTGTTTACTTAATATGTGTGTAATATAATTACTATTAATTAGGTGAATAACGTAATAATGAAACTCTGCTTACTCTATAAACTATGAATCATTGTTACTAAGTCACCAATACCAGTGGCTTTGTTTACATTAAGACACGCTGAATCTCTCACCACAACTGCCTAGAAATATTATTTTCCGATTTAACTAATGTATGTTGTTATTGTATGTATCTTTATTCTCAACCATATACTATTGACTCTAAGTATTGAGTTTAAATATATATACATTACAGAAAATCATAGTAGATTGTAAACAAATCAATAGATTTTTAAACAAATCTTTAAATCTAAAGCAAAAAATTCTACAAGGAGTACCTTTGAATCTTGATAATGCTTTGAGTCTAGACTCCAATGTCCACTCTCCAACTCCAAGGGCTTCTAGGATCCACCTCCACCCTTCCAAGTTCCACTTCCAACTTTCAACTTCCGCTTTCAAATCATTGAGTTGAGCATTGAGCATGGAAATTTGTGCTATGTAGATGCTAATTATAATAATAATAAAAATAGAAAAATAATAGAAAAATCATTGTTAAATGACTTTTTTTTTTTCCTTCAGAACAAATCAAGAAAATGACATGGATCATGGAAATAATACTAACTTAATATTAAATTCTTTTTAGTGAAAGTATGGTTGGAATTTGGAAAGTATAATTTTATATAATAATACTATAAAAGTATTGATATGACTAATTTACTAGTAGTAATTTATAATGAAGTTTTAGTAATTTTGTTTCCCTTAAAAAATAGTAGTAATATAATAACGTTTTGAAAATTTTATTGCCCTTCAAAAATAATTTTAGATGAAATTTACCCTTCAGAAAAAATTGCTTACTAAAATTGTTAACCGTATTTGACGTAGTCAAATTCCAATAGTGCTTACACTCAATGTAAATCTCCAAGGGTAAATCACATTTTGTAAATCCCAAAGAAGGAGAGAAACAAATCCATTCAAAGTAGAAATTTAATTTTATAACAATAAAAATATAATTATTAATAAAAATCACATAATTTCATGACAACTCATTGGCAAGGATTCTTGCATGAAATATTTGTAGGGTTATTTTTTTTGTTATGGACATTAAAGCTATAAAGGCTTAACTCTAAAAGTTAGGGTGTGTTAATTTAATTAGGGTATAACTATGTGTAGATATTGGTTAGTTATTTTAATAATAATAATAATGATAATAATAATTATTTTAAAATCATAGGTATACATTAGATTTATATTAAAAGACCACTAAAAATTAGACAATCTATATTTGATACTTTTTTTTTTTCTTAAAAATTAATATTTTATTTTACAAAATTGAAATTCTTATTTATTTATTTATTTTTGATAAAAATCAACATTTTATTTTGCAAATTTGAAATTTAATATGTTTTAATTATGATGTTTATGAAACTCTTGAAACACCCCAAAATTAAAACCTAACAGTGACTATAAACTAAAATTTGAAAAACTCCAACCTTGTACCAAAAAAAATCCACCTATACTTTGTACCTTAAAAAAGATGATCATTCCAACCCAACCCAAATGGTCTAACTTAAGTTATGGGATTTTGAAAACAAAGTCACAATTTCCCTCTCAGGAAAGTCCCTCCAAAGAGCTCGCCTCACTTTCTGCTCCTCTACAATATGATGTGGATTGTATGGAAGGCACAAAATTTGGCAGTTT
This sequence comes from Pseudotsuga menziesii, assembly GCA_001517045.1. Lineage (NCBI taxonomy): Eukaryota > Viridiplantae > Streptophyta > Pinopsida > Pinales > Pinaceae > Pseudotsuga > Pseudotsuga menziesii. The sequence continues at coordinate 28,536 of LPNX010846036.1, forward strand.
TCGAAGGGAAAAAAAGGAATATTCATGGCATCATACAACAAATCTTGTCGACTGTCCAGGCACCATTTCATAGGACTGTATCTAAAAAAAGGGCATAGCAGACATATTGGAAGTCCACCAGTTAAGTTTTTTCCCTGTGGATTTATAGATGGTGCCTCAAATAACAGGATTGCCGGTGCTGGCATTTGCATCTTTCTGAATGATTCACACTTCTTGGAGTTTTCATTGGGGGTCGAATATGGCACTAATACCAAAGCAGAGCTGCTCATATGATGGGGATCCCCCCTAGCCCAGGTTTACGGTGATTCTCAGGTAATCATCAACTGGGCTAAGGGATCGACTGCTCTCTCCCCACCTGAACTTGTTCATTGGTGTAGGGAGACAAAAAAGCTAGCCACTAGCTTCCTGGATCTGTCCTTTTCTCACATTTATCGAGAGCACAACAAGACAGCTGACCGTCTTTCTAAAAAGGCACTTTCCTTTCCCCAAGGAAAAGGATGTATTATGGAATATATTGAGAATTTCTTAGTCTATAAAGACTTTTATCAGCTCTTTTGAGTTTGTTTAGAGGACCATTTCTCTCTTTGTGGATTTACTGGTCATATTATTGTCATCAGTTTCTGTAGGGTTATTTCCCCCTTACATGCAGCTGTCATTAGCAAGTAAAGTGCTTCTCTTTAGAACGCTGATCAAGTAAAGTGCTTCTCTTTAGAACGCTGATCAGAGTCTTATTGGCTCTCGATTGATGTGAAAGATCGGATAGACTTCATTACATGATGAGACAGCTTTCAAATGGGTCTTATTTTGGTTTATGTGCCTTTCCTCCTGTTTGGGAACTCCGGGTGGGTAGTCATGTATTTTTGCCAAGATGCTAAGGCTGAATGTATTAATGCCCTTTGATTCAATCTGAATAACAAGGACAGGTTTTTTCTTCTTGAAAAAAAGGAAAGTCCCCCAAAATCTAATCTTTTCGGCTACATTAATAAATTATTATTAATATACATTCATACAAACATGAAAAAATTAATGAATACCACAGGAAAGTCATTGCCGCATTCTTCTCTCCTCGGAATTCGACAAGTGTATGTTTGAATTGACCCAGATTCCTACTCCGCCCCGCCTCTACATTTGCGCTAGAAAACGAGCAGGCCCCTCACCCGAGAACAGTGTATTTGTCCATTTGCTTGGAAGGGTGGGAAAGGGAATTTGTGTAGGTTTGTTCCGAGGGGTGCTTTGCGTTGCGGTTTGCAGGTTCTGGGGGCGATATCACAGTAGATATATATATACGTGTATATCTGTTAGTTATTGGTTTGTGTTGCTGAGCTTGAGAGTATTTAACAAGTGTCAGTGAGTGATATCCCTTTTTAGGATCCCTTTTTTGTCTGAGTAGTGTGGAAACTTGAGCAGGATGGCTTTCGGCAAGAATTGGCTCGATGTTTCTCTTTCAAATTGGCTCGATGGTGGGTATTCAGGAATCAGGTGGCCATGAGAATCAGCCAGCTTCTCGAAACAACATGGTAACGGTATATCTGTTAGTTATTGGTTTCTGTTGCAGAGCTTGAAAATATTTGAAAATCGTCATCTAGTGATATTGCTATTTAGGATTCTTTTTTTTGTTTTGTCTGAGTAGTGTGGAAACTTAAGCACGATGGCTTCCGGCAATAGTTTGCTCGAATACTCTAATACTGGATATTCAGGAATCTGGTGGCCATGGGATCAATCAGTCATCTTCTCGAAACAACATGGTAGCCGTATCCAATTTCCCCAACTGGTTATTGGATACAACAACGATAAGTTCCCTTCAAACTCAAGCGCGCCAAAATTGAAGACAATAAACGCAAGTGCGTTGTCGCAGAATGCAGGGCAGCAGGGCCACTGAGGCAGAATGCAAGGCCACTGTCCTTTATTGAACTGCTCAATCAACCCAACACTGCAGGTATGCGCCTTGGTTACGTTTTGATTTGGTCTTGGGGAAGGTGACGCATGTTCCTTTGTTTTAACTCATTCTTCCTTTTCTTTTTATATGCCATAATCTCTTTAGATTTTGCACTGGTTCTATAGGTTTTAGAATGCTTGATGTTTCCAAGTTTATCTGCTTTTCTTTATGTTTATGTGAGGATTGTTTTTCATCCTGAGATGATCATATAGGTATTGCAATTAATTGCACTCAGTGTAACCAGGTATTATATAGTTCATACCTTCACAAAAATCCACTACTCATAAAATACTGAAGTAGAGATCTTATATATAATATTTTTAATTAAATATACAATAATATATATAATATTTTTAATTAAATATACAACTGTATATATAACATTTATATATATTTAAACATATATAATATTTTTAATGAAATATTGAATATCAGTCATTAAAATTTAAACTTAATTTTTTTTAAACATATTTTTTACAACCAAAATTACTCTTTAAAAAGAGAAAATCATAATGCCCATAGCATAAGAGACAAAACTCTTATTGTTAATAGTTATTAATTATTTTAAGAAAAAAGTAAATTATATTTACCACTATTTACATTGGAATTTATTAATTAATGTTTAAATTGTGTTAGGGTTAACTTTGATTCCTAATGAGCAAGGATGTAAGTGGTTTTGGGAACATGGTTTTGGTAACCAATAACTTTAGTGTCGCTATAATAATTGCATATTTATTTTCTTTGGCATATTTTATTCTTATTAAATTGAATTACTAAGTATGAAATTGAATGGTATTTATTTTATAGTGTTTTAATAATTAAAATTTGGTTTTTAAAATTAATTTTCAAAACTAATCCGTATTTGTATTATACATAGATTGAATATTAAAGTAATTCGAACTTGTTTGAAATTTCCATACACAAAAAGTAAACAAGACAAAATTATGCTGACTTGGATAACCTCTATTGAAAATAAAAAATTTAAACAACAATACATTTTTATTTAATTTTAAATTTTATTTTAATATTAGCATTTGAACAATAGTAATAAGGTGAATACATTTTTATTTAATTTTAAATTTTAAATTTTAAATTACATTTGAATAATAGTAGCAAGGCTTATAGTAGTTTTTTCAGAATTAACTATTTAGCACAAGAACGGGAACAAGGAAGTACCTACCAGTCTCTAAATTATTATATAAAGGTGAGAATATCATTTTATATCAATATTAGTATTTGATATTCCGTAGCAAGGCTTGATAGCACCAACAGCAGCAATCTTCACATCTTGCCAAAGCCACCTATGATAAATCGGCCTATACCAACGGGATGGAAGGAGCGTCGAATCTCACAAGAGGAAATGCCCCCATTTTCTTAGTCAGGCGTGATCCACAGGGCTAAAGCTCTGTTCGCAGGCTATATTTAACGTAAGATCAGGCTATATTTAATGTAAGATCAAGTTAAAGAATTTTTTGTTAGCAGCCTGCTATCTTTTTAGTTTAGGAAATTGAACTGTTGAAGGGGTAATTCAAAATTAAGAAATTAAAGTGTTGAAGGGGAAACTGAACATATTCAGACTAGTATTAAGTGCTGCGCAACAGGGAAAATAACAATTATTTGAAGAGGTTGCATCAGGGAAAATAACAATTATGTGAATAGGTTTCAATGTTCAAGATATGTCCTTACATTAAATAATGAAGTTGAAAATTGAGAAAATAAATGTAAAGATATCAAGTTATGTGCCTGTATCTTAAGCTACTCACGAGGAATTAGTATTTTGAAGTCCTTGCTTGAATTTGATTTAAAGGTTCAACTAGAAATAACTGATCAAGAAATTGTTAACTGCTATGATCATGTTAAAGGGATATTGCTATGATCATGTTAAAGGGATAAGAGGTAAAGCGCAAGTTATTTTGCTAGTTGTAAAAAAAGCAACGCTTTTAGCAACTTAAAATCTATAATATATCTTAATGTAAAATTTATCTTAATAGATTTAGACATGTTTTTTGGAATGTAATAGTTTTGGTGTTATCTAAATCTAGGAACTATTTAGAAGTAATAAGAGATCCAAAAAAATTGTCTTTGTAAATTTAAAAAAAAATTAAACATGGATTAATTTGAAAGATGAATGACAAAACTCTCCAATTATGAAGGTAAAATAAAATGGAACCATTTAAAATTAGTACAAGATCAAGAAAAATAGGCTTTGTAAATTTTAAAAAATAAATATAAACATGGATTAAGTTGAGAGATAAATGACAAAACGAGGTAAAATAAAGTGCACATTAATGCAATGTGATTTCTAAAAATGATAAAAAAATTTATATTTTTAATGGATATCATCTTCATACACAAATAAAGCACATTAATCCGGAAGTATGTGCAACTAAGAATGAATGGGTTGTGGATATCTTAGGGGTCAAGTTATATTTAATTTCATGAAAAATAATTTTTTATTCTAAATATTTTTCCATGATTATATACTACATTCATTGGATATAGCAATTAGGAAAACGGTAAATTTTGCATATCCAATAGGTAATCAATGGTTACATATTGTGAAAATAGCAAAGCTTATTCTTTCACAAGGTGGCCTACACATTTAAACAATAAAGAACAAATATTTAAAGATAAAACATAAAGTAGTTATAGATAAAGCATAAAGTAATAACACGGATATAAATGGGCAATGACCATTTTTTTCACTCTTAAGATCTCTAATTATGAGGAATATATAAGACAATCGGAGAAGAAGTTGTATAAATAAGATTTCTATTATGAGGAACATAATACAATTGGAAAATAAGTAGTAAAAATAGGCCAAAAAAAATTCCAAAATAAAGGATCTACATTTTTCTACATTTTTTGGAAACTAGAAGTAGAAATCTTTTGGATTCACAATTCAAGTGTTAGAAGTGGATACTTCATTGCGTTTGTTATTTTTTATTGTTATCTGCAAAGTTTAGTCATTTTGTATATAAGACTTATATCTCTTATGAATAAAATGTCAATAAATTGAACCCATTTACTATGAGTCTTTTGCTATGTTCATGTTTTGTGAAAATGAATGAGTTTATACTATTTTTCTTCTAAATCCTTGAAAATAATATTTTGTATTCAAATGCAATAGCATGTATACCAAGAGTAATATATTTCTACATTGTAGCACTAAACTTGTTTCATTAACTCTATTTGTTAATTAATGAATTCCTTTATAGAATCAAGTCTATTCTTTTTAGAAATAAGAAGTTAAATCTTCATAGACTATTGGTCTTAATCTTATTTCATTGTTATACCTTCATAGTCTCCATTCCTATTGTATAAGGTGCATAGAGTGAAGAAATAATGAATTTATTACAAATTTATCCTATCTTTTGAGTGGTTGATTCCAATTGCTTTATATTTTTAGTTCAGAGAAGATTTACAATAATTTTGTATTGTTAAAGTAATTCTTTTGGTTGTTTGATTCTTCCAAGTAAGCCTTTATTGCATAAAATAAATAAATTTATTTTGAATTAGATGGTTTGGCGTAGTCCATTGGCCGTGAAGACCCAAGGAACATCATCAAGTTGGCACCATTTTGAAGGAATGGAGGTTCAGACGCTTTCATTCACTAGGCTATAATGAGAATATTTTTTATTCCTAGTGGTGAACATGAACCAAAACAACTAGTTGAAGAGCAAAATTTTACCCGACGACATCAGTATTGTTAATCTATTGAGAACTAAGAGACATAATAGAGCCTAAGACATATTAAGTCCCTTCAAGTCTAGAGAAATTTCTTACTGAAAGACATACCCTTTAGTTTACATAACAATTTCCTTGAAAAATTTGTTATTTTTTAGCTTGAATGTAAATAATACTTTCTTATATTAAAAATCCTTATCAAAAGTCATGTTGATTTTATTTTGGGTAAGGGTAAATTTTTAATTGACATAAAAGATATGGATCAATCATTTTCTATAGGTAAACCTTGGTCCAAACCCAATACACTGCTTTCTCCTCGAAATTCTATTACTCAAAAAACCAACAACCTTAAATCCTAAAGCATTTCATGGCAGGACTAAATACTCGTCTAAGGGTTAATCCGTTGGTAAAAATCATATATGTCACTTTAAGTTTTTTGGAAATCTACATAATATCCCTAAAATTTACCTTAATATTTTATTGATGGAGAAAATGATATATCACGTGATGGCCATTGTGGCCCTATTTCAAGATTTCAATGATAATTTAACCGTTGAACATGATGATGTATACATGAGACACTTTTTACATAGTAAGGAAAAGGGGATGATAGAAAACAATTTAGAGGCTTGTGGGCTAATTTAATCAACTCCTTAGAAACCTTCAAACATATCCATTTATGAAACCATAACATGAAAAGAGAGGTCTTTATTATTTAATAACATTTGGATAATTGAAAAAGAGCAATAGTGAGTCTATTATTGACTTCAATATAATATTTAATAATTTGTACCATACAATCCCTATCTATATTTAACCTTCATATGACATAACCAAGGTTACATATGCTTTTGATTTTGATCTTGATTTTTTCATGATGTCGAGATAAATAAGACCTCAAACATCATATAGCATGAAAGATGGATGTAGTTGAAAATTAGGGAAATATGATTGTTATGGAAAGAATAAGCCTAGCTTTGATTCTAGGCAGAAGTTAAGAAGAAATAGAGGGAAGGAGGTACTTCGATCTCACACGCAACATCACAAGAAGTAAATAATGAGGAGATGAATAAATTAATTATATTTTTTTCAAAAAATCTAGATTGAAGGATGGTAATATAAATAATGCTCCCATACCACCTCAAAACATGGGATTGTGGAATCCTAATCTTAATCCTTTTAGGGGAAGTTATAATCCACCCCCATGGATTTTGGCTAGAGACACAAGTAAAGATGAGCAAAATATTTAACCTCCTTTAATAAATAACAATATGATGCTTCAATATGATCCTTTGGGAAAAGCACACCCTAAAAAAATGATGAACACAATGAATATGATGGATGATGAAGTTGAATATTCATATTTATCCTAAGAAGGCTATGAGAAATCGATAGGTTTTAATTATTATTTTTCAAAGGAAGAAAAAAATGAAGTAGAAGAGTCGATGTCTTCACAATATGGGTTTTTTGTTGATTCCTTGTAGGTATAATTGCATAAGAATTATGAACTTATGCCCAACCTTGGTTCTATGTGTCAAATGATCAGACAATAATATCAAATGAGCCACTTCAACAAAAAAATAAAACAAAAAAAGTACTTGTTCTAGTTAAAAAAGTGAGAGAAGAAGGTTCTAGATGATAAAGACATGAATCATAAAGATGTTGAAAATATAGTTTCTTCGTTTAGATTAGCTAGTGAAATCAACAATGTTGAAATCCCTATTCCTTTTACAAAGTTGGTCAAGAAATTACTATGGTAGTAGATACTCCACCTTCTTAATTTGCAACACAAATATCGTTTATTAGTGTTTGGGCCTCATATGAAGGAATGAAATGAGCCAATAGATCTTTTCTTTATCTTACTTTAATATTTAAACATGATTTGTTGCATTATTGTATGATCAATCGAAATGCGCTAAGGGCCTAAATTATTATTTGATTCCTAAAGTTATAATGGAGAAGTTGGGTTTGGCAATTTTAAGGAATTATATGAATTATGTTATTATCCTAGTCTTTGGAGGAGAAGCAAGTTGATTATACAAGGAGAAAAAGTTTGCATCTACTTGTAGTTATCCCATGTTAATTTTTATATGTTTCCATAGCTTAAGTCCTAACTTCATTAGCATTTAATACATTTTCACAATAAAAAAATAAATAGGGTCACTGAAAGAATCATAATCACAAGATAAACAACGATTTATCTTGGGAAAACCCCAAGGGGAAAAACGGATCAAAAAATTCCTCAATATAGATTACTAGTATGCAATAACCAAAGAACGAGGTCTCATCAAGTAAGAGACCAAACCCCAAGCATAAGAGCCAAAACACCAAAGACACTAGTACTCCTCCTTCTTTCTCTCTCTTGCACAATACAAGCGTGAGTGAGTGTGTACAAATGAGGGAGGGTGGCTCTATATTTATACTGATATTCCCAACTCACATTTTCCCTAACTAGAACGACCTATCTAACTGACAAGTTCAACCTACCTAGGAAATATCACAATAATAATTATATTATTCATTTCGGGGTGCTATTGACCTGAGTTACAACGAAGGGTTTACCTCATGAATTTTACATGACATTTTACATTAGTGACATCTTTCGAAGGAGGAATAATAAAGATATAAAGTACAGGTAAAATATTATTTCAACACTCCCCCTTAACAACAAAGGTATTCTACTGACATCAACAACAACTAGTGTGGCTCGATAAAACATCATCGGAAGGAGGTAGGAGGCATCATCAACATCATATTTTGGAACATCTTTTGGTACATCTATAGATCACCAAAATTTTTGAACAACATCGTCATCTTCAGTACATAGCCGAAGAGTCATCATGTGCAACATGGAATTGGGGCATCGTCATCTGCAACATGGAATTGGAATATCATTAGTAGCATGGATTTAGAGCATCGTCATCTGTAGCATGGAACTAGAGCATAACCTGCATCATGGAACCAAAATATCATCAACAACATAGAAATGGGGCATCATCATATGCAACATGGAACTGGAGCATCATCTGCAACATGGAGCTTAAGCATCATCATCATATGCAACATGGAATTGAATCATCATCTGCATAAAAAATGATACATCAATACAATTGACAACACGAGGATGGATCATTAACATAAAGCTGGAATAACAACAACAAAACTAATACGAGGATGGATCATCAACATAAAGATGGAATGACAACAACAACGAAAACACGAGGATGAATCATCAACATAAATATGGAATAAGAACAACATGGGACAGGTATAACAACATCATCAGCAGCAACTCAAGCCTTGAACAACATAATTTATGGAAGGTATAAAAACAACCAACATGATTCTTCCTTTCATAATTACAAGATCATGGAAAACACATATGTGGTACTCATACAATCCTTCCTTTTGGAATTAGGGGATTAAGTATTTATTGAGCTACTGATATTGATCATAGATAATGCATACATACACAAGGCGATCCTTCATTTTTGGAATCACAGGATAAATTCCACCATTGACATCTTGGACAATCCTTCCTTTCAGAATTATGGGATGGAGTCCATCACTAACATCCTAGATGATCCTTCCTTTCAAAATTACGGGATCAAGTCCACTACTAATATCCTCGATGGTCCTTCCTTTGATAATTATGGGATCAAGCACACTCACATATTTAATACAATCATTCCTTTTGGAATTATGGGATCAAGTCTAAGGATGATTAGTCATAACATCTTGAATGATCCTTCCTTTCAGAATGATGAGTTCAAGTCCATCCACATCAACGTTTAAGATGATCCTTCATTTCAAAATTACAAGATCAAGTCTAAGGTTGATCAATCCCATCATATACATCTTGGATGATCCTTCCTTTCAAAATTACAGGATCAAGTCCATCAACATATTTAGATGATCCTTCCTTTCAGAATTATGGGATCAAGTATAACACATCAACATTTAAGACAATCCTTCCTTTTGAAATTTCCTGATCAAGTCTAAGGATGATTAATCCCAACTAATCTACTTGCTATGATCAGGATACCATAGTATCAACAATACTACTCCCCCTTTCGAGGGAAGGCCTTACGAACATGACCAAGATTCAAGTGTTCAAACTTCACACAATTCAAAGGCTTAGTCAACACATCTACAAACTCCTCATCTATACACATAGATTGGATATTTATATCTCCCTTCTACACCATGTCACAAATGTAGAAGTGTCATATTTCTATGTGCTTTGTCTTATCATGTAACATATGGTTCTCTCTCATATTCAAGAAGCCTTGGTTATCACATAGAATCATGTCAGCATCCATATCCAGATTGAATAGATCCTATAACAACTTCTGAATCCATATGGATTCACAACTAGTGGAACGAACTACAATATATTCTGCTTTTGCAGTGATGAGAGCAACACTGGACTACTTCCTGCTTATCCATGAGATCATGGTTGACCCTGAAGTGAAACATCCTCCTAAATTTCTCTTTCTATCAAAGACACTTCCTGACCAATCTGAATCTATATAACTGTACAATATGAAGTCATGATCTCCAGTATAAATGGGACCATAGTCTTTCGTACCTTTTAGGTACCTCATCGCATGGTTTTCAACTACTAGGTGAACATGTCTAGGATCAACTAGATACAAACTCAAGGTGTTCACAACAAAGCATATATCTAGCTGGGTATTCATCTGATACGTCAATGAACAAATGATATGTCTGTATAGTGTCACATCGACTAATTTTGACGAAGTATCATCCAAAAACTTGATGTGTGTATCCATAGGTGTGTCCATGGATTTACATTCCAATTTTCAAACATTTTCCAATATTTCCATTGCATAATGACTTTGGTTAATGAAGATTCCTTCTGGGATATGCCATACTTCAAGACCTATAAAATAATGCGTAAAGCCAATGTCTCTCATCTTAAATTATACAATGAGTTTCTTCTTACACTTTATTATTTTCTTCTCATTATTGTTCAGGAACAAATAATCCACATAAAACAACAATACGACAAGTTCATCACCCATAAACTTGAAGTAAAGGTTAGATTCAATCTTACTTTTGGTAAATACCAAGCTCGTTAAAAAAATATCGATTCTTCCATACCAAGCTCTTAGAGCTTGTTTCAATCCGTACGAACCCTTATTTAGTTTACAGACATGTGTCCTTCTATGTTCGACTTCAAAACCTTGTGGTTGCTCTATGTACACTTCTTGTTCAATAACACCATTTAGGAAGGACGTTTTCACATCCATCTGGTGTAACTTCCATTCTGTCTTGGTTGCTAATTCCATGATGGTTTTGATAGAAGAGTTCCTTTCTACAGGAGAAAATTTCTCTTCATAATCAATTCCTTCCATTTAAGATAATCATCAGGCCACAGATTTCGCTTTGTACTTCTTGATACTTCCAACGGATATATTTTTTATCTTGTAGGTCCATTTGGAATGTACCACACTTTTACCTTCTAGTTTGGGAACTACTTCCCACACATCATTCTTTATTATGGATTGGTATTCTTCCGCCATGGATTCTACCCATTCTCTCTTTTGAATCACTGCTTCAAAACTAGTAGGTTGTTTTTCTACAAGATCACACATCAAATCTGTAACACCCCAGTTTTGACCCCATTTGCATTAAATGTATATGATGTATATATTGTAATTAATTGCGGTGTGGATCTAGAGGAAAAATCCCCACCAGTGATTAGAGTTTTATGTTTCGGCGATTTAAATCATTGCCGATGGTATATCGTGCTATCTGACACATTATAATTTTGGCATCATGTAAATATGCATTTTAATTAAAATACCCGCTACCAGCTATGCCAATGCAACCATACTGAAAAGGGCATGATTTACTAATGATATGGGGGGGGGGGGGGTTTGTCTAACCCTTGGGAGCCATTGGGGAACAACCAAGTGTCTATTGATAAACCCATTTAGTTGTCACCTATCTTTTGTCTTACTCACAATTTATTCCTTATCTCATTCAACAACCTTTTTGTCTTATTCTTGTCTAAATTACCAAATTAAATCCTACGGAGTTAGTTGGGGGAAGTTATTGCCCTAGGAAAACATTTTTGTATGGGCAGGACTGTCAGTCCTTATGCACACGCACACTCCACCAAGGAGCACGTTCATCCTCATGTGGGTAGGAGGAGAATAGACCATGACCCCATTCTTCAATTTTTCCTCATGCAGAGAGTTGGGGAGCTGTTTTACCTTCACGATTTTTTTGCTGTGGGTTCTCATTTTCTGATTTTAGTTTCTTGTACGTTTTCGTCATCATCAGACATCCAAGTTGGGCTCTCTCCCTCAAACAGATGGAAGTTTCCTATGTGCGATTTTTTTTTTTGGATTTTGCTATGTGTAGTTTCTCTTCATGTTGTGGGTCTGGGTATGTGAATCCACCTTCATGCAGGTTGCATTCCTTTCCTCATGCAGCTGAGAAATTGCTGCTAGTTTCCCCATTAATTTGGGTTGCTGTGAGTTTGTTGTTGAGTTTTTTTGGCCAAGATAGGTCCATAAACGACTCTATAAGTCAAATTGCTCAGCCTGGGCTGTGTATTACCCAATTTTCAGTTCGGTTTTGTTCTGTGGTGTTTTCCTTTCAACCCTAGAGCTTTTGTTTTGCTATCTATGCATAGTGGTTGGTATTTGGACTGTTTGGGAGTGGAAATGGAGCCTAAGTGTGCTTGATAAACCGAGTATGTGTAGGAGCCTCACAAACAAAGATAGAGGGATGAATTTCTTCTCTACACCCCCTGAATAGCACTGGAAGGGGAGTCATAGCCTGAGGGACTGTGTAACAGAGAAGGGGATGATTCCTTGTTTTGGGTGTGTGAGGATGCCTTAGAAGTCAGGCTAGCTCTGGCACATATGTCCTTATCTCTTCAGTGATCCCACTATCTTAGCAACCAACGTTTCCATCTCCTGATAGCCTGATAAACCTAACTGTGTTGGCTTGGCTCAGTTTTGTATCCTTGGCTACGTGGGAGCCTGCTAATTTCCCCTTACTCCTCATGGAATCATGCTCATATTGGGGGTGGTGATGTTTCTAAGAGATTGATGAGCACACTGGCCTATGGTTAGGTGGAACGTTGCAGCGACATAGCTGGTTGTGGGACGAGCTTTTCTGAAGATAAGTATTCTTGTCTATTTCATATTTGCAATTGTATTTGTTGTTTAATGATAATTATGAACATGCTAAATGATTGAATGGAATGTAGTTTGATTTCTCTATGTGTTAAACATTTATGCATCTGTGCATGTTATTACTTCAATGCATTTAATTTTATGTTCAGGGGCCAGTTTCTCGGGAAGATAGTATTATGGTAGCGTCCTCTTCGCCGATCGAGGGGTTGGGGATGTTGCAAAATCCACATAACTATGAAATCAATTTAGCTCCTTGCTCTACCTTGTGGATCCTTCTGGAGAACCATACCTTTCGGCTTCTTGAATAATCTCATAAACCCAAGCTCACTTTCTCTCATGGGAGATATTTATGTGGGGAGGTTATTAGGGTTCCAACATATCATGTTCTTTCATAATCTCATCATCAAGAGAAGGTGGAACTTCTTCCATCGATTCTCTAGCTCTAGGAGATACAACTTCTTCATATGATTCTTCAAGTTGACACTTTCTTGATTTCTTGACAACTGTATCTTCATCAAATATTACATATCTACTAATTTCCATATAATGTTAACCTAGTATATAGATTCTGAAGCCTTGGAGACCTCACAGTATCCAACAAATATTCCTTTCTTTCTAGAAGGATCCAACTTGGTTATTTTTTCTTTTGTAACATGAACTAACTATAATACACCAAACAATTATTAAATTGTTAAAGATTTTGACTATTTATTTTTATATATTTTGACAAATAAAGTCAAAATAATTGTAATGGAATTATTATTATTAATAATTAAATAACTGAGAGAAATCATAACTGAAGTAGCCGTTAAAAGAGTGTTTGCTGACCCGCAAGGGGAAATGGAAAATGGAAAAATCTATTGAGTAAAACTAAAATTATTTAGGAGGCATCTTCACCAAAATCAAGTTGAGACTCCTTGTGGAGCATTAATGAGCATGTCGCTCATAAATAACCAAATCCTAGGAAAAATACTATAAAGTATTGTTTCCATCAAATAAGAAGGGGGCTTGCAATTAAGGGGAAATGTTTTATTTGATGCAAATAAAGAGATTGTGCATTGATCAGAATTTTCCCTTATGGTTCGGTAAACAAGATTTGGGGTTCTAGATCAAGTAAGTTTTTCTACTCTAGGATTTGGTTAGGAGAAATGACATCTTTCATTTCATTTTCCCATCAGTGGTGACATGTTCTTTACTCAATTTTCTAATGCATTAGTCTTTTATTTACATTCTGAAAGTAGATTATAAATTTGACTGCACTTAGAAACAATAAATGCACAGATTGTTCATTATTTTTCTTTCATCGAGTTAAATGGTTTATTACCTTATAAACTTTTGTTATTCTCCAATTTAAGTATGCACAGAAATTTTAGGAATCACAAGTACTATTATTTTGAATAAAATTCACTCTTAAACTAAAAAAAAACCCTTTATAGATTGTTATAACATGTAGCTAAAATAGCTATCAATATTTTTACTAAGAAGAATAGATATTTACCTTTAACAAAATGCTCAGAGGGTCGAGGGTTCTTCTCCTCCAAGATCTCCATATTTTGTTTCTCTACTCTGCAAATAAAAAAACAAGAGATTTAGTCTTTCATTTATCACATGTAATAAGAAATAGTTTTTAAACATAAAAAAATTTATTACCTTTCCTTTATTCTACCCTCGTTGGCTTAGAAAGCTCCTCCATCAAGAATTCAAGGAAATCACACCATGAGCCTTATACCTTACCACACAAGAAACATATATAGCTAATATTGCATAAAGGAAGGAACTTGACCAAACTAGTTGTTCAACACAGATAAGCATAGTGTAAGTTATTCTTTAACTGAGCAAAATACTTGTAGTCATGGCCAGAAGGAAACTTACAGGCATAGAAAATAAGAACAATGAAACACGAAGGTCTAGAACGAAACCACAAGAAACCACCACAATGGACAAAGAACAAAAAATCCATGACCAAGTAACTACACTAAAATCGATATAAAACCCTAAATTTTTTAATTTTGAACACTATGGATCATGAGGACTACAAATGGAGGGGACATGATCCTCTTTCTTCCTAAAAAAATCATGAGAGTTTGCAACCCTCATTAATTTTTCCTGGATGCGTTGTCAACTTGCAACCCATGGCTTAACCCAAATTTAATACTTCATCTAAAACCCCATACTAACATGTTGAGTTGTTATTCGTATTCTTTTCTGTTGAAAGAACCCTTGTGATTCCCTCAAGTCACAATGCATAACTTTGGCATAGGGTATTACAACTTAGTTTGTACCTTGTAAATGTTTCCCATATAGAGCTTGCGATGCATGTACGCCCTATTTTTATAATCACTTCACCTTATATAAGTGAGGTAAATAATAAAAGAAAACCACATAATTATAAATTTAACACATAATCAAATAGATATGTATAGTTATTCATGGTGTAGAACTTGATTCCAAAACATAGGATTTAATCCTAATTAAATAAAAAGAAACACATTTTTAACATTAACATATCACCTCGGCGTAAAGCTATAATTTTGGAATTTTCATAGTCAAAGTTAATGTCAAATGGACGACAAGTCGCGTCTTCATACAAACAAGAAATTAAATTAGAATTATTCATGCAGAAAGCTAAAAATGAACTTACGACTAAGAAAACACTTTACAACATTAAAATATAAATAAAATGATTTTTTTATGGTGTAATTTTTGGGTTCTTGAGAGAATGGTAATCATAGCATAGTTAAAACACTTGGCCTAAAGATCCCAATACTCAAACTGATATAAACCAAAAAAGTAATTTTATTGTTATGGTTTGATTCTCTTTGCAATCTGAAAGAGAAGAATAACCTTGATTTAGCAAGAATCATGGAGGATGTGGAAATTCCTACTGAAGGAGAATCACATCCTAAAGAACCAGAAAACAAAGAAGAAGGTAATATTAGAGAAGGTGGAATTTGGGTAAATATGAATGAAAGTAGGATTGATAACCCACCTAAACTCCCACAGGCAGTAAAATATTTAAAAGCATAATTGAAATGGGTTAAGGAAGATAATGAACACATCTTAAAAGAACATGAAGAACTAAATAATGTTATGCAAACTAAGATACAAAATAATGAAGAAGAAAAGAATAAAGGACCCGAATTAAACATGGTAATAACTTCAACCTATAAACGCAAGGTCAGAAAATTAGAATTTTCTAATCACAAGGCCGAATCTTCAGACAAATAATCAACTAAACAAATTAAGGAAAAACACAAGATTCTAGTTAAAGTAGTGATAGGAATCAATAGAAAAATAAATATAAACCATATGAAAATATTACTCGTGAATTTTGAAAGATTAAACCTCCTATTTTCAATGGAGAAATTGCAAAAGGAGAAGAAGCAAAAGCTTGGCTATCTGGGATGAAATATTACTTTGAGATCTATAATTTATTTGATGAACTAAAAACAAAAATACAATTTATAAATTGATAGGAAAATTTGATATCTCGTTGAAAGACATAAAAAACGTAAAAAGCAATAAAGAATGTTATGTACCTTGGAAAAAATTTAAGAAATTTTTTAAAAGAAAATATTTATCAAAACAATCTTAAGAGGAAAACGATAAATAATTCTATGAATTACAATTAGGTGCAATGTCAATTAAGGAACTTTGTAGCAATTTTTTAAGTTTATTACGTTATGTACCCTACATTATTGATGAAAAATAAAAAAATCAACGTTTCCTTAGTTGTTTACCTCTTATGTTAAAATAGAGAATAGAATATGATAATCAAAAAAATTTGGAAGAGGCCATGAGAAAAGCAAACTTCTGCTATGACCAAAATAAAAACAAACGAGAAAACATACCTAATTGGAAAAATAAAAGACGTGAAATGTTTTAATAGAAAAAGAAAAGTACTAAGTTTTATAAGAATTCTAGAAATAATTATCGAGTATATCAAGGAAATAATTATTGAGGATACTAAGGAAATAATTTTAAAAACTATAACAACAAAATACTACATCTATAAAAGAAACGGAAGTACCCACTGCTTTTAATAAAAATACTGCACAAAGGGAACCATTAAAATGTTGGGAATGTGGTGAACCACATTAATTTAAAGATTTTCATGTAAGAAGGAAAAGTATTAATAACATGCATACAATTAAAGAAGCTACTACAGTGGGAGATATAACAAGGAGGATGCCCAAATCAGTGCAACATTGAAGAACAAGCAGACATGTCATCAATAATCTACGGTCGAAATTGAAGATATGTTAAAAGATAAACATATTTCTATATTAATTAATCAAGGTTCAAGTTTAAGTTATATATTTCCAAGAAATATAGAGCTATACACATTATGACAAGATAAATTTGAAAAGTATTGGTTATTTCAACTTGCTACAAGCAAAAATCTAAAAGTAACTAGCTTCATGAAAAATTGTGATTTTATTATGAATGGTTTTAAAACGCATGTTGATTTAAATATTCTACCTTTAGGATATTATGACTTACTGATAGGAATGGCTTAGTTAGAAAAACCTAGAGTTATTTTAAACTATTATGATAAAAAAATTTCATGTTTGGATGATGAAAGTAATACTATTGTTGTAAAAGGGATTCTGAGGAAAGTCACCATAAGAGACATTTTACTCTCAAAAATGAAAATGTCTATTCATAAAGGTTGCAAAGTTTTTGCATATTACATATTGGATGATAGAGAGAAAAATAATAAAATTAATTTAGAAGACATACCAATTTTAAAAGACTTTAAAGATATATTTATGGAAGATATTCGAAGATTACCACTGAAAATAGATATATATTTTACAATTGATTTGGTACCAGGGTCAGTACCAGCATCAAAGTTTCCCTATAATATGAACATATTAGAAGTTAATGAGTGAAAATCACAAATACCGAAATTAATCGATAAAAAATAGATTCGACCTAGTGTTTCCCCTTCGGGAGCACTGATATTGTTTGTAAATAAAATGGATGGTACTTTATGGTTATGCTTAAATTATAGGCATTTAAAAAAATGACAATTTTAACAATCAATATCCTCTATCGTGTATTGATGATTTATTCGATTAGTTTGGAGGGGAAACAATATTTTCAAAAATAGATTTGAGATTCAGATATCATCAAGAACAGATTAAAGATGAAGATATCTTTAATTCTATTTTCAGAGATATAATCATTATGAGTTTTTTCTAATTCCCTTTGGGTTAACAAATGCCCCAATAACCTTTATCTGTTTAATGAATAGTATATTAAGTAAATACTTAGATAAATTTGTTGTCGTCTTTATTAATGACATATTAATCTATTCTAAAAATAAACAAGAGCATGAAGGACACTTAAAAATAATTCTACTAGTGTTAAGGGAACACCAATTATTTTCCATGTTTGGAAAAATTGATTTTTTCAAAGATAGAATCCAATATCTAGGACATGTGGGGCATAAGGATAAAATATCAGTAGATCCTAATAAAATGAAATCTATCACGGAATGTCTTATTCCTAAGAACATAACTAACATAATATCATTTATGGGGATTACTCGCTATTATCGTAAATTACAACTTCATTACAAAAGAAAGGTAAGAAATTTGATAGGAACGAAAAATGAAAAAAATGTTTTGATTAATTAAAACACTTATTAACAACAACTCTTATTCTAAAAATTGATGGTCCATACAAATATTTTGTTGTATGTACAAATGCATGCAAAGAGGGTTTAGGTGGAGTATTAATTCAGGAAATTATGTTATATCCTATGAGTATATGAAGCTAAAAACACATGAAAAGGATTATGTGACTAATCTCATAGGAAGGATATTTTTCTTAATGTCTAATAATATAAGTTTAAAATACTTATTCGATCAACCTAATATTAATGCTAGACAAGGTAGGTGGTTATCATTCTTAAGCGAATACAATTTTGAAATAAAACATATAAAAGGGAAAAAGAATAAGGTAGTAGATGCTCTAAGTCATCATGCAAATATGTTATATGAAACTACAAGTAGCATATATGAAACAAATTTAGAAGATAATCTTAAAAATGCAAAAAAAATTGATAAAGATTACTAGAAATTAAAAGAGAAGACAATAAAAAGTGAATTAAATCGAGTAAAAACATCTTTTAGTCTGAATAAAAAAGGGTTATTATTACACAAAAGAATATTTTATATATCTATTTCACAAGAAATTAAATTAATTATTATGGATGAATTACATAAAAGACCTTATTCATGACACCGTGGATATCTGAAAATGATTGCCATGACAAGGAAGGATTTCTTCTGGATTAATATGAAAAAAGAAGTAGCAGAATATTTAGCTCGATGTATTTAATGTAAATAGGTAAAAGTTGAACATCAACATTCAGTTAGATTGTTATGTCCATTAGCTTTTCAAGAATGGAAATGGGAAATTATTAGTATGGATTTCATAACTAGGTTACCTAAAAATGTTAAACAAAATGACTCAATCATGGTTTTGGTAGATAAACTTAGTAAGGAAACCCTGTTTATTCCAGTAAAATATACATATAAAGCTATTAATATTGCTGATATTTTTATGAAGGAAATTTTTAGATTGCATGGTGTACCTAAAATAAAAATTTTGAACAGAGATGCAAAACTTACGAGAAATTTTTGGAAGGATTTATTTAAAGGTTTAGGCATGTGATTACATTTTAGCACCACATATCATCCTTGGATCGACGAACAAACATAAAGGGTAAATCAGGTTTTGGAAGACATGCTTAGAATGTAAATAATGGATAAACCAGGTAAGTGGGAAGATTATTTGCATATGGTAGAGTTTGCATATAATAATATTTTTCAAACTTCAGCTAGTTTAGGTTTGTTTGAGATACTGTATGGACGAAAGTGTAATACTCCAATTTCTTGGAGCAGCCCTGTCGATAGATTAATGTTTGGGCATGAAATATGGAAAGATATGGAATTAAAACTGAAACATGTACAACATAACTTGAAGGTTTCCCAAGATAGGAAAAAAATATATGCCAACTTAAAAATGATTCCACAAGAATTGTAGGTAGGAAATCATGTTTATGTAAAGGTGAAACCCAAGAAAAGTTCCCTAAGATTGGGAAAATACTAAAAAATGGCACCCAGGTATTGTGAACCATTTGAATTTTTAGAAAAGTTGGATCAGTGGCATATAAATTAGCATTACCACCTAAAATAAAATCCCACAATGTTTTTCATGTTTCAATTTTAAATAAACGCGTTCAAGATGCTACTCATGTGATTAACTGGAATGTAATATAGGTGGAACCCAAAGGATAAATTCACGATAATTTCAAGTGGAACCAGAACATATTCTCAACAAAAGAGAACATTTACTCCAGAATCGTACCATCGGACAAGTCAAGCTGAAATGGAAGCAACTTATTTCAAAGCAGTCCACTTCATGGGAATTTGAAAGGAATATGTGAAAATCATATATCCATTTCTATTCCAAAATGAAATAATCAAAGTATAAAAGGACGAGGAAATAATAACACCGAGGATGGTGTTAACTTTATAGGGGAGGTACATGTAATACACAAAACAATTATTAAATTGTTAAAGAGTTTGACTTTTTTTTAAATATATTTTGACAAATAAAGTCAAAATAAATGTAATGGAATTATTATTATTATTAAGTTAAATAACTAAGAGGAATCAAAATTGAAGTAGACATTAAAAGAGTGTTTGTTGGCCCATAAGGGGAAATGACAAATGACAAAATATACTAAATAAAACTCAAGTGAGGCAGGAGGCATCTTCCCCAAAATTAGGTTGAGACTCCTTGTGGAGAATTAATGAGTAGGTGGATCATAAATGACAAAGTCCTAAGAAAAATAATTTAAAGTATTGTTTCAATCAAATAAGAGGGGGCTTGCAATGGAGGGGAAATGATATATTTGATGCAAATAAAGACATTTCCCATTGATCAAAAATTTTCCTTGTGGTTCATCCAATAGGATCGAGGGTTCTGGAGCAAGTAAGTTTGGCTACTTTAGGAGTTGGTTGGGAGGAACGACATCTTCAGTTTCATTTTCCCATTAGTGGTGACAGGTTCTTTACGGAATTATATAATGCATTAGTCTTGATATTTACATTCTAAAAGTAGATTATAAATATGCAGAGGTGTTCATTAGTTTTTTTTCATCCTGTTAAATTGTTTATTACCTTATAAAGTTTTGTTATTCTCTAATTTAAGTATGCACATAAATTTTAGGAATCACAAGTAATATTATTTTGAAGAAAATTCACTTTTAAACTAAACCAAAACCCTTTACAAATTGTTATAACCTATAGGTAAAATAACTATCAACGCAAATGTTTTACCCCCAAGCATTTTATCAAGAATATAATGAGAGTCGAGAGGCTTCTTATAAATTTTTTAATTAATGTAATATTTTTATCAAAAGTACAAATGCAGTAATCATCATTTAATCAAATGAATAAACCATGTATATATATTTACTATATAAGAAAACCATTCATGTTACAAATTAACTTAAAAAAAAATCGAAAGAAGAACCTAACTTGAGATCCCAAGAATACAATTTTAGCAAATCAAGAATCGAAATTAGAGTCAATTATAATATTTAGGTATTACAGTTATTGGAACTGGCTTCCTGCCAGTGAGATTCGTATCCAAATCGTAACCAACATTTAATATATAAAGAAACTTATAATTAAAATCAAGATGGTTGCGTGCCAATATTCCAAATTTAAAGGTAAAAATACCCTACAATCTACTTTTCTAAAACGCCAATGGATCTTCCAGTCACAAGCATTTACCAAACCCAACATTTATTTTTCTAACTTATCTGAATTTCATAAAGAGGATGAGAATCCCCTTTCTCCAAACTTCGAGTTGTGTAAACCAAAGATCTCCAAGCATACCTTGTTTGTGTAGAATAGATCCATCATTTAACTGAAGGAGCCACACCATTTTGTGTGTACATGCACATAGGCCAATAATGCTAGAATGTTCGGAGGTAGGACTAACACAAATTTCATATTTAAAAGGTATAAGGTTAATATTTTCTTACCTCAGAACAGAGTAATGGAGGAATATAACGAAGTGAACCCTCCACTTCTCAAGCATGGCCTTTAAAATAGTTCTTCAATCTCTATTAGATGTTTAAAGGATATATAGGTAAACAATCAACAAATCCCAACATTTAAACCTACATAAAAGAAGAAATCAACTGTAAGTAAAGGAAATATTCATAAAACCATAAACCTATGTATCCAAACTAAACTCTAACACATTGGATAAAGTTTGGGCCATAATGGAAAGGCCAGAACCTATTATTGACTCATCCAATTGATTGAGTAATAACTCTTTTGGTTCCCTTTTCCTCAACTATCAAAATAGAGCATTATTTTATTCAAGTGTAAAATCAAACTGTTTTTCTTTACAAACACAAACTTGGGGATAGATATTTACCTTCATCAAAATGCTCAGAGGGAAGTGGGTTATTCTCCTCTAAGTTCTCCATCTTTTTTTTCTTTGCCCTCCACAAAATACAATTAAAAGATTTATTCTTTTAACTATTTCCTGCAAAAATTCCAATAGGAAATATTTTTTAAACTTGAACAAATTGATTACCTTTCTTTCTTGCTACCCCCACTAGCTCAGAAAGCCCCAGTTCCATCAACAAACAGAGGCAAGCACACCATGAACTTGGAAAAACTATTTGTTAAAAATAGATAAGCACAACATAAGTTGTTCTTTAAACCAACAGAACACTTGCATTCATGACTGGAAAGAAAGTTAAAGGAATAGCAAAACAAAACCATGAAACAAGGAGGTAGAGGAAAAATCCACAAGCAAGCAAAATAGTGAACAAATAACAAAACATCCAGGGCCAAGTAACTACAATGAACTCAACATAAAACCCTAAAATTTTTATTTTTCAACATTGTAGACTGTGAGGAGTACAGATGGGGTCAGGATCCTCTTTTTTCCTACTAAAATCATGAGATTCTTCCAACCTCATTATTTTTTCCTAGCTACACTATCAACTTGCAAGCCATGCCTTAGGAAAACTATAAAACTTGATTTAAAACCCCATACTAAATCGATGAGTTGTCAGAAAACTTATTTTCACTTTAAAAAAACCTTGTGACACCCTCAATTCACATAGAATAAATTTGGAATAAGGTATTACGAATTAGGTTATACCTTATAAATGTTTCCCATATAGAGGTTGCGAGGAATGTACGCCCTTTTTTTCATAATCACTTCACCTTATATAAGTGAGGTAAAAAAATAAAGAAAACCACATCAATATAACATTAACACATAATGAAATGCATGTGTCTACTTATTCATCGAGTAGGACTTGAGTCGAAACCTTAGGATTTAATACTAGAAAAATTAAAAGAAACACATTTTAAACATTAACTTATCACCTTCTCATCAGGTTGTAATTCTAAAATTTTCATAGTCAGAGTTAATGCTAAATGGAAAACAAGTCTTGTATTCATACAAACAAGAAATTAAGTTATAATTATTCATGTAGAAAGATAAAAATGAACTTACGACTAAGAAAACACTTTATGACATTAAAATATATATAAAAAGGATTTTTTTATGGTGTAATTTTTGGGTTCATGACATAAACACTGGACAAACAAATATATTGAGGTGACTTACCTCGGGTTTCTTTCTCATGATCATTTATTTAGGGGTTCAAACCCAAGTGCACTATGGAATATTCTGTTGTGGACATATATTGTTGTCCTTACTGCTTCATTCCATAAGTGCATAAGAATATTTTGATCATGGATCATAGTCTTCATTTCTTCCATAATGGTTTAGTTCTTCCTTTCAGCAATACCATTCTGTTGTTTATTATAGGGAGTGGTAATTTACCTCTTAATCCTGACATCCTTATGGAAGTTTCCAAACTAATTTAAAGTATACTTTCCTGCATTATCTGACCCCAGTTTCTTGATCTTTATTTCTAAAATATTTTCTACAAATTCTTTGAATTCCTTGAACTTTCCAAATACTTCATCTTTTGATTTCAAAAAGTAAACCTAAGTCTTACAAGAGTCATCATCAACGAAAGTTACATAATATACACACCTGTGTTGGACGACATTTTTATGCTTACTTTTTTCATATAATCCATGTCTTCACTTCAAAATCTCTCCATATCTCTCATATTGCATCCACATTTCCTTAAAATTTACCATATAAGGTGCATTTTTCATTACTTTTTATGAATTCAATTTTGCGAATTTTAGGCATTAAAATTAATTTTTTAATGGAAATTATAGGATTTCATAACTTCCCATCTTTGCTCTAAGGTTTGTATGTTTGCAAGACAAATGGGTGAAATATGAGACATGTGGTATGATCCTTGACGTCTAAGGATGGCTACATATCTATCATCTTCACGAAAATAGATTTAGAGGTTTTTGGTTAACGTTGGTTGAACTAAGCCACTTGTGCAGAAAATACCTTTCTTTTAGCGTAAAATATGGGCAGTTTTTGGATTTCATGTGAATTTACCCATTTTTGTGGATCTAAAGGTTGAATTCGACCCTCTAAGAGAGAATAGGGATCTAATCCTTAGATCATGAGTGATTTTAGCATTTGTGGTTGTAAAATGTTTGTATAAATACCTCAAGACATACACTGGGTTTGATAACTTAGAACTTGGGAATTTAGAACTTTAGATTTAATAGAATTTGCTTCAATATTTTGAGATCATATTTGTGTCAATTGTTTGAAATTAATTTTCTATATTAGTTCATTCTAGTAGAGGAGTTATCTTAGATGATTACACTTCAAGTGTTCAAGCATTGCATTGGAGGCCCCCTTTTCCAAGCCTGCACATTCATCATCTTTTCATTCGTATGTAATTATGGCACAAGTTGCATTTTTATTTTAATGTAGATTTCTATTAAATTCATGTTCATTAGAGTAATGTTTGATTCAAGCGTTGATTCCTGTGTTTACTAATTTAAATATTTTTAGGATGCATATCTAGTTGTTGTAACATTAGCATATCACTAGTACATGTGGGCATTTTTCCCATGGAAATTCATTGCTATTGCAACAATTTGGCATTGCTATAGCAACAAACATGACCCCTTAATTTCATGTAAAATATTTCATCGCTATAGCAATGATTTCCAAAGTTCATCGCTATAACGACGAAACTGATATGAAACATACTTTGTCTAAAAAATCAACTTGGGTCACTATAGGGACACATTTTTGTGGATATAGCAACACATTTATCATCTCGATAGTGATGAAAATCCATCACTATAGATAGAAAAAGAACTTGCATTGGGCGACGAACTTGCTTGTAGGAATAAAATTATGCAACAATATGTTGTCTCTGTAGCGACAACCACAAGAAGTTTAACAAAATGTATGCAGTGGTGCTCCATCACGGTAGTGACGAAGGTCCATCATTATAGCAAAGACCATACCTATAGGTCCATCTCTATAGTGATGAACATACCTAGCAAGTTTGCTAGAACTTGCTATACTAGGGACAAAAACTTCCTTCGCTAGTATAGCATGTTCATCGAAACCTTCTTTGTCTGGTCGTCCCTATAGCGGGGAAGGTGTTTTTTAAAAACAATAGTGTTATTACCGTAGGTGTGACTGTGGGAGAGTAGTCCAACTAGTTAGTAGGAATGATTCTGAAATTATGGGAAGTAGGATTAGCCGTAGGGTTCACTTATGGATGGATCAACTTTCCTTCTTTACATTCTAGTTAATCACCACTTTCTTTGGTAAATAAAAATGGTCTCTATATCAATCACTCTTTCATTATTATTAGTTTATCTACCTTGTGTGGGATCATATAGTTTCACTAATGACTGTGGTATTAATGATCTGTGTATATGTTTGACTAATTTGTTTCTTCCTTTGGTGTTTTAGTTGTTGTTGTAAGCGCTCTTGCCCTGCCAATATTATGCCTCTCTTATTTTGTACCGACTACCAAAGGATGTGTTCCTGATCATATTGTATGACCCTGAGACCATATTTTATATACATAGTACCCTTTCACACCCTATTAGTAATCTGTATAGAGAATAATAAGAGACAACAATCTTAAGTCTACATCTTAGCACATACCTTACTTTAGTATTACTAATCATGGAGGCTTATTGAGTAATCAAACCTATATAGTAATTACAGTAATCATTAGTGTCCATTACCCTATCTCGAATCACACCTATAAGTAAGAGAATAATCATTTATGCTATCATAATTACAATTACAGTCTACTGTATGTTGAACCTATCCAACCCTATACCCAGAAGTACACACTAATGGTGATTCCAATAGTATAGAACAACTAACCTCACCTATAAGTAGATCCATAATATGGAGATGTATTAGTGAACACCATAGCTTGCTTTGGTGAGCTAATATAGGTCGTATATAAGTAATAAGATATTAGTTACATGTTGTTTTGATTTCACATGTTTACATGATATGATCTATATCTTATAAGTAGATAAGAGTGATGCTTACTTAGATCAGTAGTATAAAACCCATTTGTAATAAATGGTTCATACTTTATGTCACATGTGTTATATAGAATCTACATGTTTACAATCAATGGTACTTATGCTTAATCATTGTTTTATTCCCCTAACTAGTGACATATTTTTTCACTTGTAACTAGTTCTTATGAGTACCAAGCAGCTCCATATATGATACATAATCAATAGGCATAAACATTATGTACTTATGTGCCTCAGATTGAACTTGTAATGTTGTAATAGTTAATAATAGGCGTGTTATGCATCTTGATAGGAGTATTCATCAATGTAAACACTAATGAATACTATTTATCCACAATTAATATGATTAGTTACACCTATATAGTAGTAATACTATCTCTGGACTCCTAATTCATCCTTAGACGATGGGAATATTTAAAACTAAAGACTAATATTCATCAGGTAGAAGGACTGACCAGAAGGACTCCTACTTACCCCTTTCATTTTAGGACCTACTACCAACCCACTTTACCCTTTTTGGTTTTGCCTAATTGGTCAATGCAAATGAAAATTACCTAATTGGTCAATGCAAATGAAAATTACCAAATAGGTCAATGCAAATGAAAACAAGATCTTATTCAAGACACTTTTTAAAGATTACATATTTAAAGTCCTTGTACCTTATTTTAAAAAGATAGTACATCGAGTCCTTACGAGTGGACTATAGGTTCTTCTCTTTATTTTTGTTATCTGTTGGGAGGGTATCTCCTTCGTGCAGATGAGGAGGTCAAATAATAAGGTAAGGTGCCTATCCAGCTGGTTGGATTGGGATTAATGCTACACCCTCTCTAGAAGTCTGAATTCTTCCATGTTCACTGTAGAGATCGAGTATATGTTTTTATAAACACTTTGCATACACTGGGTTGTAATGGACTGTAAGTAATTTGGTCTGTGACTTTGACAAATAGTTTTAATGTATATTGTTGAATGTAGTAGTAGTTGTTCAATCCTTATGATTATTGTCCTTTCATGGTTTAGAAGGAATTTCTTATAGCCTATGTAACATTTACCACCCACAACATTCAAGCTTGCAAAATAAAATGCTACAGTAATAAAATAAAGCATAAATCAAACTTTTAATGGCGAATTTCCAGATCTGGATTTTACTAAAAAATAAGGTGAATACATGCCTGGAAACTTTGATGCACTAACAACAATAGAAAAATGTGTTCTCCATGAATTCAACTTTCTCCTTGGTATTGTACAAACTGGGCATACTTCAATGAACAAGTATAAACCACTGTAGATTCCTTTCAGTAGATAGTGTTGAGTTGATTTGGTAGATATCAGAACTCAGACAAGCAAAAGTGGTAGCAAAGAAGATCATTCATTATTTACTTTTCATTCCCAACTACAATCTCTTGTTGCAGAAATAACAAACAATACCTAAGGCCTATGAAAACATTAAAGTTGTGATAGATTGGTATCTTTGAGTTGCAGATAAGTTTTTCTTCAAGTGCATGCCTGATTTTCTTACTATCTATTTATTTAAGCATTGTAATGTGTGCTCAACACTAAATGTATTGAGACAAGAGTTTATTGTCTGTATACTTGAAGGAGGAGTACTGTTGGTATAGTGAATCCACAAAAAGAATAATTATCAAGAACTTGAATAGAGGATAGCAAGGAAATTGAATTCTTGAACCTAATATCAAAGTACCAAGAGGTGCAAGGAAATTTTTTTATTTGCGCGTGTCTATCATCCCGAGATTGAGTATAAAATTATAAACCCTAAAGTTCAAGTCCTAGATGATCCATGAATCAGCTTGGGGGTGATTCACAAAAGACTAAGAGAATAAGAGTCTCTACCAATCTATAGTTGGGTGGTTTGAGGCACTATCCAACACATTAAAGGAAAAAAAATACAAATAAGTATAATAATTATGTCTTAAGTCTATTTATTAAATGTTGTGTATTAGTATTGTTATGGTCCATAGTGGTATGAATTGTTTTCCTGGATTATTTGTTGTTACTACTTGAATAGTAATATGATAGGTGGTTATTCTAGTAATAAATAGGGGCAATCATTGTGCTTTTATGAATACTTTATTATGAATATTTTAACTCTATAAATATAAGTTTATTTTTTGCAAATTATACATAAGCAGTATTTTGTAATATGAACTAGGGAAAATTGAACAATCAGTAGAATTTGCAAAAGAAGGTCTATTGAAATTTCGATTGACAATTACTAGAGATTTTTTGTTTTGGAATTTACACTTCCCTTTTCCATGATTAGTCCACCCTTAATGATCAATGGACAAGTCCACTAGGGCGCACTTGTTTCATGAATTAGGTTTGCACTTATTTCTTCAACACTTTTGCATTCGAATAAAATATTTCATCAAATGTTTTTTAAACATTCCAAGTGCACACATTTTAAAAATTTAATAAAAAAAGCATATAGAAGTGCAGACAATTATATTAATGTCCAACTAATGACCATTAATGTAGGTCAATGGAAATTCCAAGTACAATGATGTATGGAAGACAATATTTTCTTGCAATGAATTTATACATATTAATTTACATAAAACATAAACAATAACAATATTATAACTAATGAAAAGAAGGATAGAAATGTACAAGAAATAAAGCAATAATAGAAATGCTAGTAAATTTAATACCCAGTTAACAAAGAATGGTAATAAAGCTAGTCTAGAAAATTTTGGATCAACATTATACTCAGATGCTTTTAGGTTTAGATCTTGTCACTAAAAGGACAAGTCACCAAAGGAACATATGACATACCTTGATAGAGAGTAGGTTAGAGTGTTGTAGGTTGAGGTTAGATACATACAGTAGAAAGAAAGATATCTCAGTCAGCATGTGTAAATACCCTAGTAGGATAGTAGCAGCGATATTTAGCCCAAAACACAACTAATCAACCTTAAAATATCGCAACTCCCTCTAGCATAATTAACACCAAAAAATTCATGTATAGAAAGGTAAGGTAAAATTAGCCATGGCCTAGCTAGGAGAGGTTACAACAATCTGCTTTAAGGATGAGCGAGGTCATCATAGTCCATGGACCATATAGGATAGATCATACATAGTCACAATCCATTAGGATACACCTTACACAGTCACAAATAAGGTTTGGCATCCCCAAAGGGATGACACCAAAGCTAACATTCTAAGAGTATCCCACATAAATGAACATGGGCTATATTTTCAGAAGAAAAATGGTGTTGGATCAACCTAATATAGTCACGGGTCAACTTCATGAACTCATGGCCCATCATGTCAACAAGAGAGACACCACACATTCCATGGGTTGGATTCATTAGGTCACAACTTAGCAAGAGAGACACCACATAGTCCATAGGTCATATGCATAAGGTCACATCTCAGCACAACTCATGATTCAACAAATAAGGGAGCACAAAGCAACCCTTAAAATCAGATCTGGTAACCCAGGGGTGAAGCAGTGAAAACCTAGCAACATACTCTATGACGCCAAACAGAAAGATCCACGCTGAGATGTAGCTTCTTTGATGGATCAATAATGAAGGGTAAGACTTGTTTTTATAACTTGAAAGGACTTCTAAGGGGTCTTTATTCAAACCCAACTTCTAGGATGGTTACCAATAAAATAAAAATAGGTTGACATAGTATAGGGTACCAAAGGTCAAAATGGTCACATAAATAAAAACAATAAAAACAATAAGGTTAGGTCATCATATCAAAGAGGTCATGGTACCATAAACAATAAGGGTGCCATTACCAAAATTACCATAAGTCAACTAAGGGTCACAACAAGGTGGTAAGGCAACCCCCATACCCATAAGACCAAGGTGTACCATAAAGGTGCGGAGCCAACCTATTTTACCTACAAGACCAACATGACCAACCAAGGACTTTAATATTTTCTCTCTCAAGGTATATCGTCATGTGTGTTCCATATATATTTATCATCACTGTATAAGGAGAATATCCAAAATGGATAATGTTCCACAAGAAAAAAGGATACTATAAAATACTATATAAATATATAGAGAGAAAAGAGAACAAGAAAAGAGGAGATGAATGGTAACATAAAACCATGCAAGTGAAAACACTCTACTCCCACTATCTGTAGTAAATACCCATGAGGACAACAATATACTTTTGGCAGAATCAATAATGAAGTAGGATTCTATAATGATATCTCAAAATCTTGATAACACAAAAATATAATGCATAACAATGAAATTTAAATAAACCCATCTGAATAATTCCTTTGATTAATTGCAAAAAAAATAATTAAAAGATAAATAGTCTAACAAAAGAATATGCCATTTCAAAATAACAATTTTGAAGAGTAAACAATGGACATTGATATAACCCAAGGAAATGAGGTCATATTGTTTTTTCATGCTTACATTTTCATTTCTCTAAAGGTACTAAAAATACTTTGCTCTTTCGTATATAATTTTTAATTTTAAAAAACTACAATTATGTGATATGACTCTGAATGTAACACTGAATTTTATGTTAATCATTATGTTCTTTTCCGCCCTGGGATCTGGGATTTAAATAGTCGTCCCAAATATCTATACCATAGGTATATCGTAGTCCTGAGAATCTAGTTCGAGTGGACACAACTCGCCTAAGTTCAGCTCATCAATTGAATTGCATGAATCATTGCTCTCATTGGTTCAATGCAAAACCAATACTATGACAACGATGCATGCAATTCAGTTGATGAGTTGAACTTAGACGAGTTTTGTCCACTCGACCTGGATTCTAGAGACTATGATCTACCTATGGTATAGATCCTCGTGTTAGATATTTAAAGCTCAGAGCCCATGGCAGAGTAGGCCATGACGATTAAGATAAAAATTAGTGTAAATTCAAAGTTATATCACATAATTGTAGTTTTTTTAAATTAAAAATTATATACGGAGGAGCAAATTTTTTATAGCATTTAAAACATTTCACTACATTTAAGTACTACATTGTATACACATTGGATATATTCTTGATAGGAATTAGATGATGTTTAAATTCCTTACTAACCACTGATGACATAAACAAGCTAGATGTTGAATTATAATGAAAACACACAATGATACTACTTGAATATAAGCATTAAAACAAATTAATTCACAGACTCTAAAATTATTGTTAAAGCCCAAAATGAATCCCTCGCATCACCATCAAGGTTTGACAACTATTGTTTAAAGTTTTGAGTTATCATGATAGGATGCATTGAAGGGTTTATTGTATCTACATCATGGTAATTTTGCTACAAACAATAGTTTGTCAACTTGGTAACTGCACACAATATTCATAATCAATTTCATCTATAGTTTTGTTTAAATCCATGTCTCTTTTCAACATCGAGTTCAATGTTTTTGTTAATATCTTTGGTCCAGAAAAAATTTAAACTTCATTAAATTTAGCTTAATACCTCTATCGAGGGTCAGAAGGTTGCATATATGGGGCGCAACATATTATTATGACTACGAAAAACCTTTTTTTATGATTTGAGCGAGTTAGCATGTCATGTTTATTTCATGAGTCTTATCCATTTTCTATATTCTTAATGTACCCGTGTCTAGATGAAACAGATTGGTAATAGGTTATAACTATCAATTATGTTTATGTACACATTTATCTATAGAATGAGAGAATTCTAATTATATGTTCTAGGTGAACTATGGAAAGAGTTTTCTTGTTCCCTAAAATTTGATGCCTCTTTCATAGTTTCAAAAAACTAAATCTAAAAAATAAAGGACAACTTCCCTTGTTACTAGTATATTTCACTATGGTTATAAGTATTATATTATTGCTCATTCAAATATTCTTCTTATGCATTTATAATCTTATCATTTATTCAGATATGAAAAATAAAAAAAATTAAATTCTTTATATTTATTACAATGTTGAGAATAAGTATCCTTCTTCTTATTCCTTTTTATTTTATATTTCATTATTTTATATTTTTATATTTTTTCACATTTTTTCTTTTTAATTTTTACATTTACCATCTTTAAAAAATTATAATTTCCCATTTCCCCTTTACTCTTTTGTATTTTTTCTTTTAAATTCGCTTAGATGGGTCCTTGAAACTCATTTCTAAAATGTCCTACATGAACATAATATTATACATAATACATATATATAATATACATATAATATATATAAGCTAAATCTTGTATCCCAAAAAAATATGCTAGTATATTGGTATTCATGTACAAAGCTTGTTTTCAAGTGTTTCAGAGTAGCTCGATCGAGAGTTTATTAAACCCTCAATCGAGGGTTTATCAAGCCCTTCATCAAGGGTTTAATAATACATTGATCGAGGTTCTGAAAAACCCTCAATCGAGGTATTTAAATACCTCAATCGAGCTTAATACCTCGATTAAGGACTTGAAAATAGAGATTTATCCCTCTTTCAAGAAAATCAATGTTTCTCTGTATCTTCTAGGGGCGTAAACCCTGCCATTCATGGCACACAACTAAGTGTAGTTCATACCAGTAGATTCGTCACCAAATCCTCTATCCATTGAGATATCATGCATGTGTTTTGGCATTCATATGGGTTTTCTTTTTTATTAGTTCTAAAACTTACACTTAGAAAAATAGACAACAACTTCGAAGCAGATCAAAGAAAAATACAAAGTGTAAAATATACACATCAAAAATTTTTGTAAAAATGCACAGCCCACACATCAACATGTCCTCTTCAAAACAGTGTCTTTGGTTTTTCAATTTTTGAAAACAGTGAAAAAAAAGCTAGGATGGACGCACATGTGTATAAAATGGTGTTGAAATCAGATGTGGTCACTTTCAAAAAATAATAAATAATTGTATATTGCAAAATAAATTAACAAAAAAATATGCAGACCATAGTGAATTATGTGTAGATCATG
>LPNX010846036.1:63124-77448 GCA_001517045.1 Pseudotsuga menziesii
ACATTAAATGACATCGGAATATTTTTTAAAAAATATCATTGGGAAGGAACATAATATTCTACAATTTGTTTTCTTACTGCAAGTCGAAATTCACATGGCATATATGTGATTCGAGGGATTCTATCTAGCACATGAGTAAAAAATCAGTTTTTCATCACAAAATTTGGCCAAAAAATGTTAACCACCTTCATGGAATCACCCTCATTCCACTTTGCCATGCGTCCTCAGTTCATCGAGACATCAGCTGCTACTTTTTTGTTGAATTACTTGCGAGTGGAAATACATGTGTTTGTCTCACTTTACACTTTGTCAGACTCAGGAGTAGGGCTTTTTTAAATGTTGAGAACGATCTTCACACTATCCCAAATTTGGGACTGTTTGTGATTTGTTTTAAGCGCAAGCAAGTCCACAATGGAATTTTGTAGAAACCGGATGTGTTAAACCCTTGATTGTTTCTGAAAACAGTGTACTACTTCATGACTATGGAAACCCTCCAACAGTCAACTTCTCCTCCTACACTAAGTTTCATCAAACAAAGTTCCACAGTCCAGTGATATCACTTCTTTCTACTTCATTGGATATATTTTGAAGTGTGAGAGTGCTTGTTTATATAGACACTTTCAATGTGTCAACATCCTTAAGTTAGGGTCAACTTCAAGGTTAAGGTAAGTGTGAATTTTTATTTTCTCTTTTTAACTTGAATCTATCTTACACATCCTTCAAATATTAAACCTTATGGTTTGTTGCATGTATTTTTATTTGTTGTTACCCCACACTTCTTCAATCATCAAGGTCACCAAAAAATAGTCATCATTAGGGTTTCATTGACCATACTTTATCAAATTTACCAGAAGCCTCAGGGACCAAGGTAATAATTTGTCATAGTGGTATATGAACTGAAAACATAGTCTCATAAAGAATACAGACAGATAATCATAAAATTGGCAAAATGGTGCTACAATGGAAGTAGCAGCTCTGTTTAATCAAATGAATAATGAATCATACAATACAATGATCATGTTGGAAGCATGAATGCCAAGACAATTCGAGTTCCCAAGGAGGTCATTCGAATTGAATAAGTGAGTCTAGCGTAACTGAATGTAAGTCACAGTCAACACTCAAGTTAACCACTGATCAAAACCCTAATTGACTCAATTGAGCCCTAAATAAATTCAGAGTGCAATAAATGATTGATTCTAACTGAAAGTAGCTCATACACATGTCATTGCAAGCCCACCAACAAGTGGTAGCACATCAATGACTCCAATGAACCCCAATGAGGTTAATTGAAGTGTAACTGACTATTAGAAGTGGTTGGAGGTGCCCCTATTGACTCTAGTTCATTAAATAATCATTAAATAATAAATTAATGAGGGGAGGTGCCTTCACCACTTCGTTTAACTAATTGTAATCATTAGTTAGAAATATGGGGCATTAATGACACTCAGATCACCCCAAGAGTGCTCCAGTTAGCCTCCTCGAATGTAGGAGAAGGCTAAATTAGCCTCCTTGACTGAAGGTAGGCATGGGTGTGCTCATGGTGATGTCATCCAGTGCTCCTCTAATGTCAATTAAGTCAATAAAACTTAGGATAGTGGTTTAACTAGGACAAATTGAGCAAAATGAGTGTGTATGGTGGTAAATGTCTCAAACACACCCCCTTAATCTATACTCAGGAGGCGTAGAAAACATAAAGTGCATAATAATTCTAGTTCCTTGGAAACAAAGGCCATAGGTCACCCTGTACAATATTAAAACTCAAACAATGCTCAAAAACAAACTAAGTGAGGAAAAGATAGAAAACCCAGTGGGAAAAACCCCCCCTCAAGCTAAACACTGAAAGTTGTTGGATCACCTTGGTAAGTGAATTTATTTTCTAAGAAGCTCTTGGTGAAGAATGTTTGCAATCTTTTCATCAGTCAAGTAGAATTGCAGAATGATGGTCATGTCATGCACTAGCTCCTTGATATAGTGCATGTGTATCTTTACATGATTGGTACTCTTTCTGGTAACTGTATCTGTGGATATCTTAATAGCATTTTGATTGTCACAAAAGAGGACAGTGGACAAAGTACTACCAACATCAAACTCTGAAAGAATTCCTTGCAACGAAACAGCTTGGATGCAAGCATTCAACGCTCCTCGATACTCGACCTCTGCTGAAGACAATGCTATGGCGGCCTGCTTTTTGCTAGAACAGAAAATGGGTCCACCACCAAACATGAATACATATCCAAAATTTGAATTTTGATCAATATAATCACCCACTGAATCAAAATTTGTGTATCCATCCAGCTCTAGCTCGGAGTCTGCAGCATAGTGAATGCAGTAGGTCCTAGTTCCCTGAATGTACTAGAGGATTCTCTTGGCTTCCTTCCAATGAAGATCATGGGGATTTTGCATGTATCTTGATATATAATTCATGGCATAATAGATATCAGGCTGATAATGATTCAAGTACAACAAGATACCAATCAAGTGTCGATAAATAGTGCAGTCCATGGGAGGTGTGCTTTTTCCTTCTTCAAGGTTGATCCCTGAAAGGAAAGGAAATAGTGTAGGCCTACATTAAGCCATGTTAAAATTGAATAATAGGTATGATATGTATTTTGAATGAGTGGCCATTATCCCATTATAATTTTGCTCAATTTCGAGCCCCAAAAATTGTTTTAAGAGCCCCAAATCGCTCATTTCAAATGCATTGTGGAGAGCCGTTTTGATGACTGAAATAGAAGCAACTATGATACCTGTGATCAGTAAGTCATCAAAATTTCAAAAAATAATAATCAAATGAGCATCATACTACTATATATACACATTTGTATCTGATCTACACCTTCGAAAGTTTTGTGACAAAAGGAAGGCATCCATCTTGGAATACCACTCTCTTGGGGCCTGTTTTAACCTATATAGTGACTTCTTTATCTTGCAACCGAAGATGGATCAGAGATGTATCCCTCAGGATGATTCATTTATATATCCTCATGAATATATCCATGTGTAAATTATGAATTAGCATCCATATGATGCACTTTCCAGTGCTTACATGCTGAAATTGCCAAAACTAGGCGGATGGAATCCATTTTTGCAACTGATGCAAAAGTCTCATGGTAGTCCACGCCTTGGACCTGGGAGAAACATTTTTCCAATAGAGTTTCCTTGTATTTTTAGTTTCTTCCATATGCATAAAACTTAGTCTGAAACACCGACTTGAATTGAACCAATTTCCTTCCTAGAGGAAAAGAAACTAGCTCCCAAGTAGTGCTTTTCTGAAGAGAATTCATCTCTTCATCCATGGCAGCTTGCCATATCAGATCCTTCCAAGAATGGTAGTATAAATTTGGGTCTGAACTTATCATAAACTAACAATATTCAAACAGCAAATAATCAGGACAAGAGAGCGCAATACCTGCTCTTTGGAAATCAGACCGGGTTCTCCTTGGATCATCTGGATTTCCAATGTTATCTCCTGCGAAGGAGAGTGTCTGTCGGGCCCGTGTTGGGAGATGATTTTTTACTTCATGTTCTGATTAAGCATATAATGTTTCCTGTAAACTGATATCATAAATCATAGGATCCAAATAAGTTTCATCACCCCCAATTTCATCATCCAAATATTCAGTAGAATAGGAAGGAAATTCAGCAGTTTTCTCCTTCACTAGTTCCACCTCCTGAAGAGGCTCATCGAACTTGACACTCCTTTTGATGATGATATATTTTGTTTTGATATCCAGCATCTTGAAACCTTTTGATTCATTAGGATACCCAATAAATAGACATTCTATGCTTTGCATTTGCAAAGCCCTCCTTTTATCAAGTGGAATTCGGTCCCATGCAGTGGACCCAAACACCCGCAGGTTCGACACATACGGCTTGTGTCCAAAGTATGCTTTGAAAGGGGTCTTCCCTTTCATGGATGAGTGTGTCACTCTATTTTGAATGTATTTTGTGGAATTCATGGCTTCAGCCCACAAATTTGCAGCCAACTTCTTTGATTCCAACATACAGGTGGACATCTCCTTGAGAGACCGATTCTTCCTTTCCGCTACACCATTCTGCTAAGGAGTGTAGGGAATTGAATGCTGGAAATGAATACCAATTTGGAAGAATATGTGCAGCAACTCATTACTAACATACTCACTACCATTATCAGATCTCAATATCTTGATATTTTGGCCAGATGCATTCTCGATCAAGGCCTTCAATTCAATGAATTTTTCACAGACTTCAGACTTCTTTTTGAGAAAGAAGACCCATGTGTACTTGGAAAAATCATTAATAAAATTCACAAGATACCTTGATCCATCCATGGATGTGAAAGGCATGGGACAACTTATATTAGAATTTATCAGTCCCAAGATGCATGTAGCTCGGCTTGCCTTCCATCGATCTAACTTGTGCTTAGGGTGCTTTCCAACAACACAGCCCTTGCAAATTCCAGTGGTTTCCTTGATGACCAGGAGTCCTTCAACCATGGATTTTTTCTGTAATTGTTGCAAGTATTTGAAGTTGAGATGGCTGAATGTCTCATGCCACATTCTACTAACTTCATTTCCATGAGTCAACAGTGCGGTGGGATTTGCATCCGCCACAAATTGGGAAAACTCATAGGCTTTTGCATGATGGTTTGCAAGGCCTTTTACAACAAGTTTCGTGGATGCAAGTTTCATGATATCTACATCATTTGGAATGAAGGATACTCTCTTGGGAACTTCCATATGTTTCATTTAATAGACACTAAGGAGATTTGATTCCAAAGACGATACATACAAAACATTTGAAAAATAGCCATCCTCAAGATCAACAGTACCTTGTCCTTTTGAAATGATGGTGGAGTCATCTCCCATGTGGATGGGAATGGATTTGCTAGTCTCCAAATATAAGAAGGAGTCTCTTTTAGCCATCATGTGGTTCAGAGCTCCAGAATCTATCAATAGTTCTTTGGACTTTGAAGTGCTTTCCATGAGGGCGTGACCTCTTTCATGCTGTGGTTCCTGATCTTGCTGATCTCTCCTCCAAAATATTTCTGGAATATTGATGTGATTTCTCTCAAGGAGAGAGGTAGCTTCATCAAGTTTCTTCTTCATGCAGGCATGTTCAAGGTGGAAGCCCTTCCCACAGTATGAACACTTGACTTTTCCTTTCCATGATGCCCTTTTCCTTTGTTCTTCTTTGAGCGAGAAGACTCATGATGCTGTTGGTTTTAAACTTTAGGCTTAGGATATTTGAATTTAGTTTTTGGGTTCTTCTGTTTCTTTCCTTTACCCTTCAGATATTTGGGCCCCGAGACATGGAGGGCTTGATCACAGGAGGATCTGATGATCCCCATATGGAAAACCTTATCATGTTCACTTGTTAGGGACTCAATGAAGGCATTGAGTGAAGGCATCTTCCATCTAGGGGTTTTGAGATTCCCTACATGGAATGTAGAGACAAAAATTGAATAATCAGATCCAAGTTTTGAGAGTATAGCGAGGATGAGATGATCATCCTCCTTCTCCACTTTGCATTGCTTCAATAATAAGACAGTGTGCTTGAACTTTGTGAAAAAGTCATTTAAGGTCTCGAAATTGGAACGCTGGAGAGGAATCAACTCATTCTCAAGCTGGTATACTCTCAAATCATCATGATTTCCATACAAGGTTTCCAATTTGTCCCAAATTTCCTTTGGAGTCTTCAATCCCGAAAGATGGAAAAGAATATCCCGAGAAATAGAGAGGCACAAGAATTCGAATGCTTCATCTTTCTTGTTCAAGAATCTAGATTTATCTGTCATAGAAGCAGGATCTTCTTTAGTGTCCATAGTGACCCTATAGAGTCCTCTGTCATGTAGTCGAATCTCCATGTCTCCTTTCCATGAGTGGAAATTGAACAAAGTCAAGATTTCTATGGAAGAAGCCATCTGAATCTACTGGAGAGAATGCTTTCACCTGTTAAAAAACCTGAAAATCACAACAAAAGGGGCACCATAAGGTCAGATAGCCTACACATTTTAGGCTTTTATCACACTCAGCATAGTCAATCAAGCAAGCTTGATAAAAAATTTCCTTACTTGAAGTATAAAGTGGTAAGCCTTGGGTTCTGGTGCAGTGCTGGATTTTTGAGCTATTACTCAATTTTCATGTAATATCTGTCAAAAACCTTGTTTTTGACAGATATAAGCTTTGTCCCACTGTGAGCTATGATACCATATTAATTTGTCACAGTTCTCTAGGAACTGAAAACACAGTCTCACAAAGAATACAGATAGATAATCATAAAATTGACAAAATGGTGTTGCAATGGAAGTAGCAGCTCTGTATAATCAAATGAATAATGAATCATACAATACAATGATCATGATGGAATCATGAATTCCAAGACAATTCACATTCCCAAGGAGGTCATTCAAATTGAATGAGTGAGTCTAGCTTAACTGAATGTAAGCCATAGTCAACACTCAAGTTAACCACTGATCAAAACCCTAATTGACTTGACTGATCCCTAACTGAAGTCGAAGTGCAATAAATGACTGATTCTAACTGAAAGTAGCTCAGACACATGTCACTGTAAGCCAACCAATAATCGGTAGCACATCAGTGACTCCAATGAACCCCGATGAGGTTAACTGAAGTGTAATTGACCATCAGAAGTGGTTGGAGGTGCCCCTGTTGACTCTAGTTCATTAAATAATCAATTTAATGAGGGAAGGCACCTTCACTGCTCTGTTTAACTGATTGTAACCATCAGTTAGCAATATGGGGCATTAATGACACTCAGTTCACCCTTGTAGTGCTCCAATTATCCTCCCTGAATGTAGGAAGAGGATAAGTTAGCCTCCTTGATGGAAGGTAGGTGTGGGTGCGCTCATGATAATGTTATCCAATGCTCCTCTAATGTCAATTAAGTCAATAAAACTTAGGATAGTTGTTTAACTAGGCCAAATTGACCAAAATGAGTGTGTATGGTGGTAAATGTGTCCAACACAAGGTTCGTTATCCAAGGGTATGGACTTGACCTCGAGATCAAGGCATGTGTGCCATGTAAGTGTGTCCACCACATCATCATCAAGGAACCCATCATAATGGCATATATGACCAAGAACCCCTTCATCAAGGTGCCATATGGCATGCAATAAAATATCCAAGTGCTATCATGACACCCTATAAGTGGTTGCAAAGTCTTCCTCATGCCCTAGGATGATCTCCAAGGGTTCTAAGAACCCATCAACCCGCACATCATCTTTAATGTTTCAAGGACCATTAATTCATTAAATGTGGGTAGAAGGACTTCTTCAAGGATTATTCATGAATAAATATGCTTCATGGGATTCTTCAACTACCGTAACAATGCAAGGGGACCTCCAAGGGTCAATATCCATCATGACATCACCTGTGGGGTTTCAAAACTTTCTCATATGGTACCATAAAACCATCACAGCATGAATGTCCACATAATGGGTCATTCATGTTTCTCCAACCAATCAAGGGATTATCCATCATCCAAAAGGGTTTCAGAACCATCACTAGGGTCTTCATCATCATGAGTAGGGTCTTTACCATCATCAACAAGGTGGTGGATCCAAGATCCAACCTTGTGAGTACAACGACAATGTCAAGTGGGTACAAGGTGCTTTCAAGGAACAACTCATCTTTGTAAGGGCTCCAAGGAACTAAATGTAAGGATACTAGGATCATCCATACCTCTACACTTTAGTGGGGACTTGGTGGAATCAATGATAACCTATGGGATAACTTCAATTCCATGTTGGCATCACTGACAATTTCAATTAACAATATCCCCCTTTGTCATTGATTACAAAAACTCATTCTCCATGTGTGATCATGCTCCTATTTTTTCTTCATCTCTCTTTTTGTATTCATATCTCCCCCTTTGGCATAAATGGAAAAGGGTGTGCACATATCTATATCTAAAATATGTAATCACTACTCACTACTCCCCCTATCAATATGAACAAACCTATGACTTGTCTGTAATGTCTAAAATAGCCATGATTTTTCATTTAAGTTCATCCTTCAACCTTATGAACCCAATGTGTGCTAAGGTATTTCAAAGACCCTAATGTTGGATTTCCATATGGAAGACATTCTCCCTTCTCTAATAAACATCTCCTATCTGTAACTTCTTAGTCTTCTTCATCCATAATTGCTTCTTGGAATTTGTTCCTTCATCTATACTAGATTTCCTTGATGAGATGTATGAGAAACTTCTCATTGGTTGTTTCTGTGTACTCCAACAGTCTTGAGCTTTGTGACCAAAAACACTACAACTATAACACATCATCATATGGAAGTATGCAGTATTATGACCAACATGGTTGCATGTCCAACATATGACTGGGTTGTTGGTACTTCCAACACTTCTTTGATCAACTTCATTTCTCCAATCCTAATATTTTCCATGACTATAGGCATTTGTCTCCTAATATTCAAATATTCTTGGATTGATCTTCTTCCATGGTTCATTGGTTCTTCCTCCTGCTTTGTATGAAGGACTCCTTCTAGTTTGACTTATTTGGCTTGCACATTATTTGGATTTTTTACCAAACCCACTACATGTGTAGCATCTCAATATTTGACAAGTAGCAACAATATGTACAGCTTGACTACATGTCTAACATCTAAATTTTTCATTGGGGCTTCCAACACTTCTTCTTCCATAGTGTCTATAATCCATAGCCTTATGACCAAATTTAGAACAAAAATAACAATAACCATTGAAACCATTTTCATTTCTGGGTCTTGGAGTTGTTTCTTTTCCGAGCTTGCTTTAAGGAATAGACCTAACTCCTTGTTTCATTCTTGAAATTCCAAAGAATTTCTTTTCATTTGTAGGTGCATGGGGAGAAAACTTGGACGTTGATGGACCTGCTTCTGGATTCTTGGGAGACCAAGTGTCATTTTATCCATATTTTTATTTCTCCTTATTGTAACCAAGACCAATATTTTCACATGGATATATTTGGAAATATAAGATATTATCTAGGAAAAATGAACTTTCCTTTAACTTGACAAACGCATCATTATTTTCACCTTTCTCCCCGAGACCAACTACCTCCATTTATAGCCTTTTGATTGTCTACTCCTTTCCTTTCAACTAATTCTTCAAGACTTATTCTATCATTTTGGCTTCCTCTAGCCAAGTCTTCAAATCAAGATGGCCTATCTAGTTTCTTCAAGCTCTTCTATGTCTTCACCAGAATTTTATTTTTCTTTGTTTTGACTAATTAATTCAGTCTTTAGTTGTTCAACATAAACATCATTTTATTTCAAATGATCCCACAACTATTTATCCTTGTGTTTGAGATTCATAAGAAACACTTTCATTGTCATCATATTCTACTGATATTCATTCAAAGAGTCCAATATTTTCTTTCTAAAATTTGTGAATTCACTATGGTTCAGATTTACTGTGTTCAAGAACCAATTTGATCTGAGGTCAATATTTGTAATGGTGAGATGTGTCCTGCGTGTATTGTTTGATATCCCTTCATCATCTTCTGCAAGAACCTCATCAATTTCATCACTCAATATATCATTACAATCAAAAGAGTCCATACCTTTACTTGATTCCACTTCTTTCTTTTCTTCTTCTTGTTTGACCTCTTTTGGTGGCTTGGCTTCTGATTCCTGATCTATATTTTTGGGTTCTGGTGTTTCCTTCTTATACTTTCCTTCCAACTTGAACCATATATCTTAGGTCCAAGTGTACTCCTCTACACTTTATTTCACTGAGCTGGAAAGTCCATCCATGCAGAACTTCAAGGTTGTAGCATTTTCCTTCTTTGCTTCCTTCTATGTAGCTTCCTTTCCCGTGTTATTTGATGAAGATGGTGGATTTATTGCAATCTCCCAAAAACCAAACTTCTTCATATATGCCTTGATTTTTCTCCTCCAATCAAAATATTCTGCAACATCAAGTACAGGAACATCATTGCTTGATGACTCTTTATTTTCTTCCATTGTGTCTCCATGGATCTCCTTTCGATCTTACAAGGATTGTGGCGAAGGTCGGGTCTGATACCAATTGTTGGACACAATGGTCACATTGAGAGGGGGGTAAATTAGTGTGAGAGAAATT
This sequence comes from Pseudotsuga menziesii, assembly GCA_001517045.1. Lineage (NCBI taxonomy): Eukaryota > Viridiplantae > Streptophyta > Pinopsida > Pinales > Pinaceae > Pseudotsuga > Pseudotsuga menziesii. The sequence continues at coordinate 73,205 of LPNX010846036.1, forward strand.
TAGACCTTTTTACCTTCTTTTCATCAATCAAACTATATCAATAATTATGTTATCAATTACATCATTGCATGTATCAGATAAATCAACCATGATTCATAAGAACAATCATCTCATCAAGAGAGGCACAAGAATATATGTAATTTTGATATCTAATTATGGTAATAGAAGACTACAATATTCTCAATTACAATCAACACCAACTTATGAAAAGAGCATAAGATCTTGTAATGGGACCCAACCTGGTTTTCATAGCTCCAACTAAGAAAGGATTGAGGAGTGAAATCCTGAAATGAAAGATTCTACTTGTAATATTGATGTCAATCTCTAATTGTCATAAATATAATTCTCAACCATATATTCTCATCAACCTATTCCCCTCAACACTTTCATGTATTCTCATCAACATTGCTGGTCAATCTTCTCTGCTCGTCACTCTTTCCTTCTCGATTTGTTCATCAACGCTATTGTTCAAAAGCCTTATCATACTCTTCATGCCAATATCACCAAGTATGCATCAAGTATGTTTCATCATCGTCATTGTGGTCTATCAAACATCGATATTTGAACATGTCATCAAGGTCTGCTACATCAACATAGGGTATGCATTATAGTGTTCAAGGAACTATCAACATCATGTTATCATCCTCATACAATAGTGTGAATCACCATCAACATAATAATTGGATACTTCATAATAAAGTGCATTTCTTCATCACATCATCGTGTACAAGTATGTGTTACCATAATCAAAGGGTATGCATCATATCAAGTGTCAACAGGTATGCCTCGACAACATTTTTATAGTACAAGGTATGCAACATCATCATCATAAGGAAACATCATCATCATAGTATTTTCATCATAGTATGGATCGTTATAGATCACAAAGGATTCACTTCACACTTCACTGTAGTCGTTGTAGATCACTGTGCTATTGTATGCATCACTGTAAAGTACATTCATCATTGTACATGCATATTGTATAGATCACTATCTGTGCTTCACTATACACACGCATTTGTCTTAATAATGTATTCATCACAATATTAGTGTACCTATAATGTATCTATCTACCACTATATCTATACTTCTGAACACATCAATGTACAAAAGAGAGAATTATCATGTATGTTCATTATAGTGTATAGGAATCATAATTTCACACTTCACTGTTCATACAGATGATTTTTCAACATTATCATGAGTTGGAAGTATGCATCATCATGGAATACACCTTACTATAGCTTCAATAGGTATGCTTCATATCACAAAGTATACAATGGCCTTACCTTGTATATAATGCATGGAAAACCTTTTTTAAATTAGACTTCAAACTGTGGACTGTTTTACCCCATGAAATCACTTGTATTTGTCACTCAAACATATGATTGAAACTTGCACTGTGTGTATAACCCAACTCATTTAAATGTACGAACTCTAAAAAACACTTGAACTATGGAATGTGGTAGCCATGTCACCTTCATACTAAGTATGCTTCAAACCTCAAAACTTTTGGATTGTTCATTACTCCATGGATTGTGCATCTATTTGAGATAACCTTCAAACCTTGTCCAAAATGGAGTGTGTATGAAGAGTATGAACTTCAAACTGTGTCAAATATTGGATTGAGTTCATGTTGTGGAGGAACTTCAAACACTTTCCATCTCTTACTATTTATGTATCACAAAACTCGAGACTTTGTGTAACCTTCCAAATTTGTAAATAGTTTGTGGATTATTTGTGTACTAGGAAGAACCTCGAAGAAAGGTAAAGACTCAGGACTGTGTACTTTGATTGTTGGCTATCCTTCATACTCGGAATCTCTCTATAATTATCGGATCTAAGTTGCCTCATTCCACTCATTCATACATCCTTAGTCCATTGTGAGATAAGATGCTACTTTTTCTTTGAATTACTTGAGAGTGGATAGACATGTGTTTGTCACACTTTACACACTATCAAACTTGAGATTAGGGTTTGTTTATATGTTGAGAAGGATCTTCACACTATACCAAAATCGGTAATATTTTTTATGTTTTAACCCCAATCAAATCCACAATGGACGGATGTAGAAACCATATGTGTTAAACCCTTGACTGTTGCTAAAAAACAATTTCGAGACTACTTCCTTACTATGGAAACCCTCCAACAGTCAACTGCTCCACCTCCACCGAATTTCCTCAAACAAAGTGCCTTAGTCTAGTGAGCTCACTTCGTGCTACTTTGATGGATTTTTTTTTTAAGTGTGAGAGTGCTTGTTTATATAGACACTTTCAATGTGTCCAAATCCTTAGGTTAGGGTCAAATTCAAGGTCAAGGTACATGTGAATTTTTATTTTGTATTTTTAATTTGAATTTGTCTAACAAATCCTTCAAAGGTTATGCCTTAGGGTTTTTTGCATTTATTTTTATTTTTTTTTACTCCGCACTTCTTCAATCATCAAGGTCACTAGAAAATACTCATCATTAGGGTTTCTTTGACCATACTTTATCAAATTTACCACAATCCTCAAGGGCTTCATCTAGGAGCAAGGACCCGTATCCAAGGGTATGCACTTGACCTCAAGATCAAGGCATGTGTGCCATGCAAGTGTGTCCACCACATCGTGATCAAGGAACCCATCATAATTCCATGAATGAAAAAGAAGTCCATAATCAAGGTTCCATAGGTAATGCAAGCAAGTTTCAAAGTGCTATCATGCCATCCTATAAGTGGGTGAAATTCTTCCTCATGCCCTAGCACCATCTCCAAGGGTTCTAAGACCCCATCAATCCACACATAATCTTAAAATGTTCAAGGAAAATTAATTCGTTAGGTGTGGATAAAAGGACATCTTCAAGGATTCTTCTTGAAGCAATAGGCTTTGTGGGCTTCTTTATCCACCTTAAACACGCAAGGAGACCTCCAATGGTTAAGATACGTCATGACATCACCTGTGGTGTTTCAAAATCTTGTCCTAGTGTAAAATGACACCATCTGAACATGAATGACCACATAATGGGTGATTAATGCTTCTCTAACCCATTAAGGGCTTCTCCATCATCCACAAGGGCTTCAACGCCATCTTCAAGGTCTTCAACATCATCAGCAGGGTCTTTAGCATCATCAACAAGGTGGTGGCTCCAATATCCAACCTTATGGGTACAAGGACCTTGTAAATTAGGTACAAGTTTCTTTAAGGCACAACCCATCTCTGTAAGGCTCTAAGGCACTGGATGTAAGGAAACGAGGATCATCCATACCTGTGCACTATAGGGGGTAATTGGTGGCATCAATGACAACCTGTGGGGCCATTGCAAGTCCATGTTGACATCAATGACAATTTCAATCAACATTTACTAGCTCCTCAATTACAATAAAAAAATGGTGGAGGTGCTCTAGGGTTATCCTCAATGGGAGATTCCATAAGCTTGGTTTATTTCTTTCATAATTATGTCTACATACTCCACCACAATGACCAATGAAATGTTTCCTTTAATAGCTCCTCAATTGGAAGAAAAACAATAGTGGAGATGCTCTAGGGTGCTCCTCAATGGGATATTTCCCAAGCTTGGTTTGTTTCTTAATCAATTGTGTCTAGATACTTGACCATAATGACCAATCTATTGTTTCATTTTCTATCTCCTCAGTTGCAAGAAAAACAATGGTGGAGATGCTCTATGGTGCTCCTCAATGGGAGATTCCCCAATCTTGGTTTATTTCTTGCTCAATTCTTTCTTTCTTTCTTGCTCCTTAATGTATACCATGCTCCAAGAAATCCTTAGACACTTGTGATGGATATGGTTAATGAAATCAAAATTTTGTGTGATAACCTAGTGAAGAACAGAATGAACATAGTGTCTAAAACCTAAAATTGTGTGCAGACTATGAAACATGCTTGAAATATGATAGAGTGTTTCTCGAACAAGGACTACTGTTGTTTATACTGAGAAATAAAGTGCAAGCGCTATTATTAACAAAAGCCTGTGTGGATTTTTACCATCTATAATGGCATACGTGTTATGCATGAATTGCATTTAGGAGCATTTAAGAAGGTAGTTCCATGGCTAAAAGATCATTCAATGTTTAGGAAGGGATTAACAAGCACCCTCTAAGTCGTATCCCCATAACACCCCCCTCTATTCAACCTAACTACATTTTTTTTAAACACTAAGGGATGTGTGTGAGAGAGAGAGAGAGGGAGAGGAGGGGGAGTTGGGGTTAGGTGTAGTTGGATGAGAATAGGGGGAATACACACACACAC
>LPNX010846064.1:0-63493 GCA_001517045.1 Pseudotsuga menziesii
ACTTGATCTCGATATGCTTCGACTTGTCATGGAACACCAGGTTCTCTAACAACTTCACACAACTCTGGTTGTCACAATATATACAAGTAGCATCCAACTAGAGATCAAATAAATCAGACAGTAGCTTTCTCAGCCACACTGCCTCGCAACTAGCTGAACAAGCTGTGACATATTATGCTTCAGCTGTACTCAGTGCCACAAAGGACTGCTTCCTAATAAACCAAGAGATCACACCTGATCCCATACTGAAGCAGCATCCTGAAGTGCTCTTCCTATCGATGGCACTGCCTGCCCAATATGAATCAACATAACCCACCAGGTTAATCTTCTAATTTGCCTTGTACTTGAGCCCATAATCAACTGTACCCTTTAGGTACCTCATAATATGATTTGCAGCAATAAAGTGAACATGTCTCGGATCTGTCAGGAACTAGCTCAAGGTGTTCACCGCAGAGCAAATATATGGTCTCGTGTTCATCAGGTACATCAAGGACCCAATCATCTGACGATACATCATAGCATCAACCGCTTCTGATGAAGCATCACTCAATAGCTTCAGGTTCGATGCCATGGGTGTGGTTATGGCCTTGCAATCCATCATCCCGAATCTCTTCAGAATCTCTATTGCATACTTCCCTTGTCCAAGGAAGATTCCATCTGTATTCTACCACACCTTCATGCCTAAGAAATAGTGCATCATACCCAAGTCTTTCATTTCAAACTCGGCAGCAAGTTTCCTCTTCATATCAGCAATCAACCCATCCATACCTGTTACAAACAGATCATCCACATATATACGTAGGAGTATCATCGGATTGCCATCTTCAACCTTGTAGTAAAGGTTGGAATTTGCTTTACTCTTGGTAAAGCCCAAACTGGATAGAAAGCCATCAATTCTGTCGTACCATGTCATGGGTGCCTATTTCAAACCGTACAGGGATTTCTTCAACCTACAAACATGAGACTCCCTGCCATGTGTCTCAAAACTGAGTGGCTGCTCCACATACACTTCCTCTTCTACTACACTATTCAAGAAAGCAGTCTTGACATCCATCTAGTGTATCTTCCATTTCATCACTGCAGCCAGAGCAAGTACGGATCTGATGGAAGTGTATCTGGCTACAGGTGCAAAAGTTTCTTCATAATCTATTCCTTCTTTCTGGGAGAAACCACGAGCCACGAATCTTGCTTTATATTTCTCTATGCTACCATATGCAGCATGCTTGATCTTGTAGATCCATTTGGAAGTTACAGTGGACTTCCCTTCTGGTCTTGGGACAACATCCCAAACATCATTCTTCATGATCGATTGATACTCTTCGATCATAGCCTCCTTCCATTCTTTCCTTTCTACCGCTTCTTCATAGTTGGAAGGTTCTTTATCAATAATGTCACATAGTAAGGCTACATAACTGGAGCAGGACCTAGTTCTCTCTCTTCTTCTGTGTGTCTCTTCTGAAGCTCCATATCTTTCTGCACCTTGGATAATTTCACGTATCCAAGCAGGATTCCTCTTGTGAGGATTCTTCTCCTGAGGTGGATCTACAGGTTCTTGAGGTTCTTCTAATTCTCGATCTTCTTCTTGAATTTCTTCGTTCATGGTTGTATCATGAATTTTGGGTGCTCTTGTTTCTTCAGGTTCTTCAGCCGGTCTCTTCCTAGATTTGATGTAGGTTGAATCTTCATCAAATGTTACATCTTTGCTAATGTCAATCTTCTTGAACCCTGGGAAGTATATTCTATAAGCCTTCGAGCTTTCAGAGTATCCCACAAATATACCCTTCTTTCCTGAAGGATCTAACTTCGTCCTCTTTTCTTTCGAAATGTGTATGTATACAGGATAGCCGAATATTCTGAGATGACTGACTTCTGGTTTCTTGTCGGAGAAGACTTCTTCAGGAGTCTTGTTCTCGAATACTCTGTGTGGAGTACAGTTATGTACATACACCACTTTTCTTGCAGCTTCTTCCCATAGATGCATGGGAAGATCTTGATCATGAAGTATAGCCCTTGCTGCTTCCATGATCGTTCTATTCTTTCTTTCTGCAATCCCATTCTGTTGTGGATTATATGGAGTGGATAACTCCCTCTTAATCCCTGAGTCTTTGCATATCTCTTTGAATTCATTTGATGTGAATTCTCCGCCATTATCTGATCGAAAGGTCTTGATCTTCTTTTTTGTGTGATTCTCAATCAAGGCTTTGAATTCCTTGAACTTGCTGAATACTTCATATTTGTTCTTCATAAAGTATATCCATGCCTTTCTAGAAAAATCATCAATAAAAGAAACATAGTATACATACCCGCTTAGTGAACTGGATGACATTGGACCGCATACATATGAGTGGATGATTTCCAAGATTCCTTTCGCCTTTCTCTCGCTACTTGGAAATGTCTTCTTTGTGTTCTTCCCCTTCACACATCCTTTGCATACACCTTCGTGTTTTGTCTGTATTTCTGGGAGACCTTCAACAGCTTTGCTTGCAAGTGGTAGTGCTCTGTAATGCACATGTGCAAGCCTTCTATGCCAAAGCTCATTTGGTTCTACCAAGTCATGAACCAAAGCTTGTTTTGGTTGTCCCTTCAATTTGTACAGTCCTCCTTCTTGTTCCCCAATCACTACTACATCATCGAAGGACTTTCCCTTTGGCCACATGAGGACTTGACTATCTACAAATGCAACCCTCATTCCTTTTGCATCCAATGCAGATATGGAGAGGAGGTTCTTCTTTAGTCCAGGTACAAACAATACATCTTTCATCTTGATAGACTTTCCAGAGTCTAGCTTGTATGAGGATTCACCGCTACCTTTTATTGGATACTGGTAGTCATCTCCGAGTTTCACCTTGTGAGGTGATTCATGTTCAGATAGTTTCACAAAGGATTCCTTGAATCCTATCATATGTTTGGAAGCACTACTATCTAAAAGCCAATCATTGTTACCATGTGTGATAGTTCCCATGAGAGCGGAAATCAGAACATATTCTTCATCACTTGAAGAATCATCACTGTCTTGTATGTTTCTCTTTGTGGAAGGTTCATCATCCTCTGCAGCATGAGCATTAGAGGAAATTTCAACTCAAAATGGGCCTTTTAACTTTTATTCAAATTCCATGTCATCATGTGTTAGCCAATGAAATTGCTTTAAATTTGAAATACCGTATAGGTCTTAAACACTTTTTTAATATAAATTTGGGGATAGGTATTATAAAAAAAAATACTTTTTTTGTTTGTATTTTTGACATATCTCCCTGTGTTTTTACTCAAATTTCGATCGGGAGAGCTCGTTGGATGCGGAATTAAATTATGCATCCAACGAGTACCCACTCGGCATACTTTTGACGGACCCCTCTACCCCAAAAACAAGAAATACCTGAAAAAATGGAATGATGACATCATCATTCTGTTTTTTCAGGTATTTCTTATTTTTGGGGTAGCGGGGTCCATCAAAATTATGCTAAGTGGGTACTCATTGGATGTGGAATTTAATTCCGCATCCAACGAGCTCTCTCGATCGAAATTTGAGTAAAAACACAGGGAGATATGTCAAAAATACAAACAAAAAAGTAGTTTTTTTCTTTTCTTCCTCCAAAATTAATAAATATTATTTTATTATTTTAACTATTATTTTATTAGTTCATTTTAGGAGGCCCATTTTGAGTTGAAATTTTCTCTAATGCATGATGTCTTCTCTTGTTTCCCTTTTTCTTGTGAGAGCTACTTTTGTTTCTAAGACAATCTCTAGCAAAGTGTCATCTTTCATCACATGTATAGCAAATGAACTTAGACTTATCTCTAGGCTTTCTAAAGTTATTCCTTTGATGAGAGTACTTACCTCTGTGGTGGCTAGATATGGTTTTCTTGGATTTTACTATGAGAGCTTGATCTTCACTTCCCATCTTTTCTTCTCGAGCTGCTATCCGAGCTTCTTCTTGAGAGCGTTCTTCCCATAGTCTGCTAAACTTGACTAACTTCTTTCTGGCATGGATACCTTGAATGAAAGAGTCCCATGTCCTAGGGAGACCATTCAAGGTGGTCATTACAATCTCTGCATTCTCCACTTCTTCATCTACTGCTTCAAGTTGTTCTTTGATCTGGGAGACCCTTGTGAAGTGTGACTGTATGGTCTCTGCATTCTGGATCTTCACTTTCTTCAACTGGTTCCTCAAGGTCATCTTCTGGTTTATGTTCTTTCCTTCAAACAGTTTGGTTAGGGCATCAAACATAGCTTTAGGTGTCTTTAGGCAAGACACCTGTGGTATGAGGTGATCCTTGATTGAATCAGCAATAATCCTCTAATCCATAACCAACTTCTTCTTGTGTAAGGCCTTAGCCTCATCTCCCTCTGGAACTGGAATCTCCTCATTGATGTAGGAGTCCAACTCATTTTCTTCCAGGACCAGGGAGATCCTATACTCCCTGGCTCGAAAGTTATCAGCTCCCTTGCTCAAGCTTTTCATCAAGCTTGGTATGATGAGACATCTTAACTAAGAACCTCAAATGGAAATACAAAAGATTTAGATCTTACCAGGTCAAGATGTCGGATCTGAATCTGCTGTTGAATTTCTGCAATGCTGGTTCAGGATCATATTAGGGTTTGACTTTCCCGGAGTTCTTTCCAACCAAATGCTCTGATCTTGATCTCTAAACTTCAATTTTGAGGAGGAGATCAATCCAGGCCTGGGCTCACTAAAAAATTCCACTTATGTGGAAAGCCCTAATTTCTGGCACTAGTGTCGGGTCAAAACTGAAAATGCTCAGAATCAGATTCTGCTTCGACAGAAAGATGCGCCCTAGGGAGGAGAGTCAGTCCAACCTTCTTTTGATGAAAATTTGTGGAGAGAGATCCAAAAAGTAGGAAGCCCTAGTTTCCGCAGCTGCACAGTGTCTTCTTCTCAGGTTAGCTCTGATACCATGTTAGATTTTTATCATTTAAGCTAGCATTCACTTAGGATCTTAACTAAGAGAATAACAAGCACAACAATCAAACACATAAGACAATGAACACAAAGATTTTCCTCAAGGAAACCATAAAGGAGAAAACCCCGCAACTTCCTCAGAGATAGAATCAACACCAAATAGAAAAGCCCCAAAAATAGTAAGATGATATCTCGAGAGCAGTAGCCTCTTTCTTTCTAGGCCCAACAACTTCTTCTTCCTCAGCTATGTGCTACAACTAAGTGTGAGTGAGTGTGTGATAAATAGAGAGGCTCACTCTCTATTTATACTGATTCTCGACTTGACAATGACTCACTAGGTCCGACTTCTCTAGGAGATTCTAATAACCCTAGTGCCCTAGAACTGCGGGGACTTTAACCCTTGAACAATAGGAGGGTTACCCATAATGACTTGACATGACTTGTTTACATTATAGAACCTCCCGATAGGAACATTGGGGCATGACATGACTCAAATACATTATAGACACTTCCTGGAATAAACATCGAGGTACAAGACATAAGATATACAAGTGAATACATTCTGAAGTTACAAATACATCAACACATTTCAGAAGAAATAGCCCTCTTTGGTTGGAAAAACCAGACTCCAACCCAAAGTAGGTTTGAAAAGGTTACCTTAAAGATTTCTTTAAAACATTGCAGAGAAATTACTAAGTACTAACAATTACTATTAAAACTGCATCAACAAATAATTATAAACGAAAAAAATATCACATATTTTTCTCTAACAAAAGTATCACATATTATTATACTCCATAAATATTATAATTATAAATATAATATAATTTATATAAATTGGACTTTTATAAACCCTACTTAATATGAGGAAAAGTTCAATTCAAAAAGTTATTAAGCTCCTCTTATTACTTGGTGGAGTAGAAAGTTACTTTTAAAAAGTATTAAGTAAGTTGTGAATTAAATACGATTATGGACTAAATATTTATATTAAATAGTATTAAGTAAGTTGTGAATTAAATATATTTTGGATTCAATATTTATTTTAGTTGTACAATAAGGTTTGAGTATTTTTTGTATTTTTAAAAATAAAAATATATTTGCTAAAATTGAAATCAAATTATATTTGCCAAAATTGTTAGACAGCATTAATTTTAATGTTAAAAATATTTTATATATATTTTTAGTAAATCTAATCATAAAATTCAAACTGCTTATAGCTTCTAGTCAAGTATGAGCATGGATAAGAGCCAAAGTTGGAGTTCAAATTGACCTTCAATCAATTTTGAGTTCAATTTTGGGTAGGATTAGAATTTGATAGGATAAATTCCTACTTGATTGTAGCATACATAAATCTTAGAGATAGTGCTTGACATTCATCAATTGAACTCAACCACATTTATGCATAGAACTATATGATAAGCTCATTATATGTTATGTCATTTACCAACTCAAAACCAACTAGCAATCAATAAAGCAAAGATACCAACAACAATCATCAAATGAGAGGGAATAACAACCCTAATCTTCATTAACAAACATTGATTACATCAAGGAACAAGAGGGAATGGATATCTTTCCAAAACCTCATCCTGTAGCACTTAAATAGTCTGTAAAAAATGTGTAACATATATGAAGTTAGAGACATATACCAACATAATTTAATAAGGCATCCCGAGAGATAATTTGATCTTTACTCCAACAAAAGATAACAAAATTCACCCAAGATTTTCTTCCCTCCAACCTACAAATTCACATTACCTTGGCCTTTTAAGGGAGATTTTCTACACTTGAACTTCTGGTTTTCTAAATGAAGGTAGTCTTTCTTTTCTAAAGTTCCTCATAAACTAATTTAAATAACATACTAATGAGGAGACTCTAAAAAGTTTTAGATTCATTTTTCCTATGAAGGAATAATATTATAATATAAGAGAATGGTTTAGAAATTCCCTTGGATGTAGGATGCTCCCACTTATAGTTGATTATTGGCCATGTCAAAATATGCCAGATATACTAATTCCTACAAAGTGCTCTTCATAAATAATAATCCTTTGCTTGTTTAGGAGCTATTGTAGATAATTCTTGGTGGAGTGCTCTCTCAAAAGTTGTTTTATTGTCTAAATAAATACTGTAATAAAGGTATTCTATGACATTCTATGCAAGGCGCTCCTCAAACTAGTGCTTGATTTTCCATGTGTCATCCCTTTATTTGGAGCTTTCCATTAGATAACCACTCCATAACTACCCTCGAAAAATAATAATAGATACCAAGTCAAAAGGGCATTGTTCAACGCAGAGAAATACTCTTTCTTGGGATGATAAGAGAATGTGATGCATCTTCATTAGAGCTAGAGTGTTTCTCCAAAACCTCTTTTAAGTTGAGCGCTTCAAACATGGCCAAGGTTTGAGGTGGCAAATTTGAAATCACCATAACTCGCTCCCTCAATATTGATTGGATTTTCTATTATGACCACAATTTGAAATTCCTTGGCTATTCCATTAGCATTGATCTAGTGGCAATATGGGTACTCTATCAAAATATAATTGCTCAATATGGTAAGTTATACTAGCAAACTCCCTAAATAGTGGATCTCATGGAGAGATGTGCCCCTATGATGAGGATCTCATAGAACAATGTGAAAGAATGATCAAACCATATGAACCCTTTTGGTGGGTGTTCCTCTGCAAAAACATGTAAGGACAAGTGTCAATACATTCCAAGTGTAACTTTCTCCCTTTGTCTGCCCTTCAAGAAGCTTATCTTTCAATTATGTATATAACAAGAAAGGACCAAGTCAATGGAGCACTACTCACGATGTGGTTCCACCTTTCCCAAAAAGATTCCAATTTTATTGATGTGATGCATGTCGCTCTCCTAAAATATTCATTAGTGTGAAATTCCTCCAAATATGTAACATATGCTTTAGGGTATGTGAAATGCCTCAAAAGTACAATTTAAATCAAGAACATGCATCATCATATGTAGAAGGAAACCCAAAAGGTGAACTACTACCACATGTGCAACACAATCTCCAAATATGTGAACTTGAAACTATAGAACATGCTGCAAAAAACATAAGCACCATAATATGTGAAAGAAAAAGGAAAACATGTAGATCTTTGCCTCTCCTAAGTTTGATGAACAAGATTATGTTAAGATTTAGGATTCATACTGAGCTCCCAAAGCTGACATCCTCATCACATTATCGCTGAGAAGAATGCTTCAAAAATGTAAAATGAGTAGATTTTGTTTTCCAACGGTAACAAGATTAGCAATCTTGAGTAATGGTGGGATGGGGAAAAATGATTTGTTGATTCTCTCTCAACTTGTTGAGACAAATGGACCCTAAACTTTCTTAATGTATAGAATAGGGGCCTAAGGAATTCTTAACAAATCTAGTTTCTAAAGCTAGAGCTTATTGAGAGACCTAAATTCTCAAAAGACTAAAAGATTGAGAGTATAACTTCATTGTTACAAGGATGTGTGGTTAGCTCAACTAAGATCTAAGGAGAGTTTAATGAATGTGTAACTATATGTTTTTAATTTGGTAGATAGAGAAAATTATTGATCATTGTAACTGGTAAATGTAGTCAACTAGGAATATTGAATTTTTGAAGGTCTATGTTAAGAACAAGAGAGCTTAGCTTTACATATATTTTACAAAGAAAAATAGTTATGAATTCCTTAAGTCTCTTTTTTGTGAAGATATAGCATCTTACTAAGAGTCTCTTTTCCAAGAAGAAGTCAGATCTTATCATATCTCTTTGGATGACTTAAGGGTACAATGATGGGTGGAAATTGGCATCTATATATTATATTGTCAAAACTTTTAGCCATCTTGAATGTGGAAAGGGAAGAATTCAATATTATGTTCAAGTAACTTTATTTTGGTTAAGTGATAGAGAGGATAGTTAAATATGAACAATACCCGAGCCTAGATGACCTCCCTATTGAGTTTTTCAATTTAATTGTTGATAGAGTAATTCCTTTAACGAGGTAACTTATTAAGGAGGTCCAAGATATCGAGAGAATTCATCCTTCAATTAATTAATTCTTTAAAGCCCTAACTCTAAAAGGAAATCTGTACAACCCTATTGCATATACATTTACTCCCATATATGCTCCCTTTGAGTTATAGTACCCTCCTTTGATGAGCTTTGTAGTTAATGGCTTTGAATGTGATGAAACCAAGTAATAGGAATCCACATATTCTTTCTTTCTTGTTACCACTGACGATGATCCATCCATCCAAATCTGATTTTTTTCAGTCTTAATCATTAATAGTTGGTTGTCAACTAATTTTATTTCCTTTGATTCCATGTGGTATTGTTGTGGATTCTCCAATTTGTTGTAGTTTATGGTCTCTGATAATATCTTGTCGAACAATGGTTTTGTGGTGCCTTGTTTCATAAATACTGTTGATTATTCCATCTTCTTCCTCGGTAGTGTTGATGTATATCTTCCTATATTTCTTGGTAATGAGGATGTCAATATGGTTTCACATTTGATGGTTTCCCTTCACTCTGCACACACATATCATTAATATTCTTTTCATAGATAATGGCATCCTTTATCGTTTGTGCCTATCCTTTGATTACTCTTGCCTTTGAAATAATACCCTCATACTTAACATGCACATATTCAAACTAGAGCTCAACTTCTTCAAATATTTTTTGGCAACCTTCTAGAATCTTGTCTTCCTTCTCCTTTTGAAACTGCAATGTCCTATCATTCATCAAATTCTTATGTCCTTATTTAACTCTAGATTGCATTTCTGATTTTACATCATCTGCATTTAGAGTTTCAATCTTCTTGCAAATTTCCTCTTCAATCCTTTTGGTAGCCTCTTCATCCAAAATCATTATTTTTTTCTTGGTTATGACAACACTTGTTTACTTCTTTTAGTATCTTGACCTCATCAAGTAGTTTTTTTATTATGATTTCATAATTTACATATTTCTTCTTCCTTCTTTTTCAATTCTTTTAGTGATTCAACATTTTCCCATTTTTCTTTGTTATGCTTTTCTTGCTTCAATTTATGAACATTTTTAATGAGTGCATCATTAAAGATTTTCACTTTATACAAATCATCACCTTTCAGCTTGATATCTTTTTTTTTAACTCGTCTTGAATTTTATGCATCTTCTTCAATTTGGTATCCCTTATCCATTTATTTCAGAAGAGTTTTTCAAATTCTTCCCAGTTGGAATATAATCTAATATCTTTATCAAAACTCTTCCGCCACTTATAAATTTCAACTTGAAAACAACAACTCCCCTAAAATGGACTCATACCAATCACCTTTATGCTCCTCAACCATTACATAGGCTTGATTTTATTTTTATCTTCATCTCCACTAAATGTAGGTATTTCCATTGCCATTGGTTCTTAATTGAGGTCTAACCAAACACATTAAATTGCAAAACGATATTAAGATAATGATCCCAAATGCCATTGGCAAGGGGTTTGGGGCGAGTGAATATTTTATGTATATTTTGACCAAGTTTTGTTGCAATAGGTCAGTAGCGGTTAGAAGTCAAATAGTAGTGGACCCTTGATGTAAAGGCTTAAGCCTATTTATAGATCTATTTTAAAGAGTCGTAGAATAAGGGAAAGGAGAGATATTAGAGTCATTCGTGAGCAGTTGTGAACAATTGTATGTGATTGCATGCATGATTGTAAGGGATAAGATCTTGTGTGATCTGTTTTATGGAGACTTTTCTGTTTTGACTGTGATTTTATCAGGGCTTCTTCCTGATGTATGCAGTCTCCGATTTTGGAGAAGGATTATGTAATGTGGCGTATTTGCGTGAGATTAATATATGATGCGATGAGTATGGCTCAATTATTGTCTATTGTTATAGATCTGTTATGATGCTGCGACTCTGTTTTGTTAAAATGACATGATATAGATGCGATTCAGTCTCTTCCTGCCATATCAATGCGATCTGTTGGTTTTCAGTTAATGCAATCTATGTTTCTGGTTGATGCGCTATGATGTTCCATGAATAATGCTGCGATATTTTGATACCGTATGATCGCATAAAGTTATGATCTCCTTCCATCGGATCCCCATATCCTCCTCTCCCACTATCGAAAACTTAGTTTTGACGGCTCTCCCTTGAACGCCTTGGGTGAGACCTCGTCTGCTCCGCAGATGTTGCTGGGCAGGGTAAAACCTATATGGGCCGGTGCTCAGGGAGATTGCGTTGTAGGGTGTCGACAGAGTGGGAACCCCTGTCAACGAATATTTGTTGGTGGGCTTCGCCAACAAATGGTTTTGTTGGCGGGACCGAGTTGCAAATAGGAGGGGGATATGTTCTGGCATCCGACTCGATCAAAGATCGAGGGATGGTTTGACTTGAAGTTGTAGGAGTTTGATAAAGCCGAAAACCAAAATCCTAAGCTGTCGATGGGCCATTGGTTGGATAGATATATCCATGACGGTCGTCATGAATGGTTCTTTTGTGAATTCCCCATGCTCTTGCATGAATGGTTGGCAAAGTTCGCTAAGCGGAAGACAAACTTTCAAGGAGGAGAGTCGACGTCCTGAACCCTAGAGTTAATCCAAGCGCTGCAAGAAACCAGCAACAATGCATCGTGGCTAGTCGAGGTATGGTTGGATAGTGTTAACAACCTCTAACTAGCAGAGTGTCGAAGGAAGCATGGTAAAGAGAAATGATGGTTGCTTGAACTTTGGTTAAATATAATAATGTGAATGTAAGATAAAAGGGCGCATAAACAATGAAATCATCGCATGATCCAATGGTATAGAACGAGGAGGTGAAGATCGATGGATTATAATAGATCCGCTCTGTGAAGATGCACAGAAGATAAGGGCATACGGAGATAGTTAACAGGATGCGAAGATCGACGGTCATGAAACTGGGTCTGCAAAATCTACGGTCGGTAAGAAGTCCGCTCCATAAAGTTGCGCGTTGTTAAAAACAAAAAAGCCCAGTGGAATGTGTATGTGTAAGTTAATCCAACGGCTTGATAATAAAGTGAAAATTCATCAATGGTCATCATCGGATCCGAAGGATAGAGTTGCATGACGGCTGGAGTAGAAAAGCGGTAGTGGAATTGAAACTGTGATACATGTGGCAGCTTGTGGTGCATTCCGCGGAGAAAAGTGGTTTGAGCAAAACCACTAAAGGGAGTCTCTGGAATGGACTTCTATATAAAGTGAAGTTGACTTATTTGAAGAATTACTTTTTATTGTACATGCCGAGATGAATGAAAACGACTGCCCGCCACCCTTTCACAGTCAACTTCGGGTATATGCAATTACAGTCACAGGTAAGTCTCAAATACTCGAGCTTTATTCATAGAATTGCCGTCATTTTTATATTATGGATAAAGAGAAAGGGTTAGAAGCGTTTAACCGAATTCTGGATGAAAGAGAAGAATTCCTGGTTGATAGAGATAGAGGAGTATATGACCCATTCCTGTCTATGGAAAATGTATCGGTTAGTAAAGAAAGATTGTGGCAATATAATTCGCAGGGAAATGACATTTTAAATGCATGTAAGTCGTTTCTGTATTATTTTTCCATTGAGCAGACCCTACACTTTCCTGAATTCGCCGAGTGGTGTGTAGTTAATTATTCATCTTCTGAGAGAGTTATTGTAAGTCATTCCACGTCCAGGATATTGTGTAGAATTGATGCAAAAGTTATCCGTGAAATCCTAAATTTGCCCGATAATTACCCTGATAGTCGTGAGTCTGTAAATGAGTCTGTTTTGGCTGAAGTGTACAGAAGTTGTAAAACTGAAGTTCGATGTAAATTATTGTCTAGCATTCTTAATGAAGGTCAGTCACTGGAAGGTCTCTTTTTGCCATATCGTATTCACATCTTCAAGGAGGAGGTTCAATTAGTTGTGTCTTTGGTCTATTAGGTTTTAGGTCTAGATGATGACTGTCATGTTAGTGAAGTTGTCTTGGGTTTCTTATTAAAAATGAGTTCAATTAGTCTTGGGTCTAAGTCCCAGCCGGTCCATGTTTTCAGTTTGGATGAATATCTAGCTAAGGCTATCCATATCCAATTGGTCGAGTTCTCAAAAGTCATATTTTTTAAGTATCAATCATATTTGTTGAACATATTATCATGTTCGAATGTAACTGAATTGCAATTCTTGAGTACTATATTCTCCTCAGATATGCTGAAGCAAATCAATATGTTCGAATTTGTAAATTCCATTATGTCAGAAATATATAAGTTGTTGTTTGATGAAGTATTACCCAGAGTGTTAGAAGAAATGAAGAGTATGATGCAATCTTCACCTGAGGATAGGATTGGAGATTGGTTCTTGTATAAAGACTTTACAGTTTTGAGAGTATATGGTTTCACTGGAGAGCCTTACAGGCTGCCTGCTTTCCTTACCCGTAGGATCTTTGCATTGGAATACATGAGACAGAGATTACATGTAGAAGAGGAACATTTTGGGGCTTTCAAAAAATCTTCCAATATCAAGTTCCCTCTTAAAGTTGGTTCCTTTATTTTTAAAAACAAGGGTGCCCTGGTGTTTGTAGAGAAATTATTGGAAAGCATGGATTTTCAAAGGGAACAAAGGGTCAATTATGATCCTTATCATATAATTTCTCTAAGAAAACAAGCAAATAAAAATAAACCATTTGACCACCAGGTTGTTGAGGGTTTGAAGGAAGTAGCCAATTTGTTTTACTTTGTGGAAATTCCAGGATCCGATGAGAATACAAGTAGTGGATCAGTTGCAGTGTCTCAAATGCCAGATACTTCTAATATTTTGATTAAAAGAAGTTTTTCTGAGATTGAAAGTATGGAAATAGATGAAGACAGTTCACATAAGAAGACCAAAATATCTCAAGATCATAAAATTTCAATTGAAATAGTTTCGGATGAATTGGAAAGAGTTGCTTTGATTTCTAAGAAATATGTACAGATGAATCAATTTTCTTTTGAAAGTGTAGATAATGCAGAATCAAATTCAATTTTTAAATCTAAAGAAGAATTCATGACTAGCTATGTGGAAAAGAAAAGACAGTCCCTAGAAGAAACCAGAAATCTACTCCCACGAGTGAGAAGTCTGAATAATCCAAAGACTTCCCTGATTTCTACTTGGGACGTAGAAAGAAATACATTAAAACTAGCTATGGTAAGTGATAAGAAAGTGGCCGAAATGGAAGTGAGATTAGACAAAATCAGTGTACCCGATAAAATACAGTTGCATAAACAAACGGGAGACATTATTTATTCATATTTATTGCATGCTATGGTAAAAATTAACAAGTTGCAAGTTTTGGTTGACAAAATAGAGGACCAATTAAAACACGAGAAGTTGAGAACAAGGCTAATTCTATTCAAATAAAGAAATTGCAAGCAGATATCGTAAGCTCAGGGGATGAGACAAGGAACACCTAGGCCATCAAAAGACTTTTAGAAGAAAAGGATAATTCCCTCTAGGTACTAAAGAAGAGGTTGAAAATCCCAAGTTCAGAACATGTTCAATCATCATAACTGTTAGCATTGTAGGAGGAGAAGGATAAGATTCATCAGGAGATGATGGAGTACAAAAGCAAGACTGTGAAATTGCAAGAAGAAAAGAACAAATGGGAAACGGAGCGAAATGAGTTAATAGCACAAATTTCACGGTTGAAGAAAGACCAAAATGATGAAAAAAAGATTATGGAAGAATTGATGAGCCAGACTCCTACTGGTGAAGATTTGACTATTGAAAATATTGAAAAGCCTTTAAATGATTTTTCTGCTGATGATTTACTAGTGCCCATGTCCCGGGTCAGTTTGAAGGATGTAGAGATAAGGGAATTAAAAGAATAAAATGAGAAAATCAAATCTGAGCTGACCAAATTGGCTGAAAACAAGAATAAAATATTACAGGATAAAGATCAATTACAAAAGAAGCTTAATGAATTAAAAGAAAGAAATACAGGAAAGGGTCCTCTCCAGGGAGCTAAACACATAATCTGGAATACGTTGTCTGTGGAAATTACTAAGTTCAAACATTATTTGAATTTCATTGATGATCAAAGTACATTGGTTAATCTAGCCAATCAAAGATTGAAACTAGTAAATGAGATCATGGAGAGGAAGCCTCTAAGCACAGCTTAGAATGCATTGAATTTCTTAAATTCATTAACCTATCAAAAATTACAAGATATAGGAATCAAAGATAGAGTGGCAATGGTACTGTGGTCAAAAAGGTTTATTCATAAACATAATCTTATGAAGACTATACAAGATAAGGCTGATGAGATGACCTCGCGTATTAATGATTTCAGGCATGTTTTTAAAGAATTGTTTGAAGATGGCCTTCCTTCTTTCTGGGACGAAGAAGGGCGACTTTTTTCTCAAGAACATTATCACAGCCTGCTAGTGCAAAGCCGTATGAATCACTCTAAATTTGATGATTTGGTAAAGGGACTGACAGGAAAAGTCATCGTGGATAAGTTAACAGAAGACTTCGAGATATTGCAGAAATTTCTAATCGTCAGAGGAGGGTTGCCTACTATGTCTTATGAATCCTATATGGATTTGGAAGTATCTATCCGGGAAATGATTGAGTATGATATCCCAAGGGCGGAACAATGGAGAGCCGTGGAAAGATTTGGAAAAACAAAGTATATTCTTCATCCGTGAAAACAGGTGTTGCGCGCTATGGAGCTGCTTGTTCGGGCCTTGTTGTTACCGAGTTGATTTTAATTAAATGATCTGTCAAGATCAAAGGAAGTAGTTTATTCCTAGTTATTAGGAATATAGTTACAAAGACTTTGATTAAGCAAATTATTCAGTTATTAAATCTTCTTGGGAGAAGAAATCATTTATGTATATATTTGCATTTACTTTATGTAATGGGGGTTGGAACCCATTTGTTGATGAATGTTTTTTGAAGACATATAATTTTTGAAATAACAAAGTTGAATACGTGGGTTATTAAAGATTCTTGTGCTATTTACATTACAGTCTGTATTTTCTTTCCTTTGTGATCATTTTTCTAGTGTTACATTCCATTTTGTTTTCCTCGTATCTGAAGCGTAGTATTGAATGGTTGGAATTCATACTTGTTATGCTTTGACTATTGTTTCAGATATTTTATAAAATTTTCTGCTAAAGTTAATATGGAACTCATCTTTTGATGCTCTGTATTGATGGACTGTTCATTATTTCTTCCTTTCCACCTGAACTAAATGAATGAATGTAATTAAATGGTTACCTCGTCTTTGATAAAATCTCATGCATGCGATTTTGTGATACCTTTATGTATATATGACTCCATTGCCCAATGATTATGTGTATCGTTTCAACCGTCTATATGATTTTCGAGTGTTGATTTTATATCTAGCCTTGTTAAATTTATATTTGAGAGATCCATCTCTGGAAAGGAAAGTCGGTTTCTTTCTGAAGTGGTTTTTGCTTTTACCTTTGGAATTTACCTTTGCAACCTAGGTACATTCTGAGTGTTAAAAAATTGGCATCATTGCCGGGGAACGAAAGTGCAAATCTGCCCTGGGAAGAACGACAGAGTTTGAAGACCAAGAAAAGATTTATGTGGGCAAATATGAATTTTTCCAGTAGAGAAGGTTGTATATTTGCCCTGGCGATTCCATTCTGAAATTTTTCAAATTTAAAAAAAAAATCATTCTGGCTTCGAGGAGACACACGCGAGGTAATTCCGATACTGAAATTTTAAAGAGTTTGGAAGATCCAGAAAGGTTATTTAAGAAAAAGGATAAAGAAAAAATAGATTTTCCTTTGTTTGGTGCATTATCTTCTTAAAATTCTCCTAATAGTTTTTATCCGGAATGGGAAGTTAATGTTGGAAGGAGTTTGTTGAAAACTATGTCTGAGTCTGATCTTAAAAATACTGAATTTAATTCTCGTAGATTAGAATCTTATTTGTTGGATTCTCTTTGGAGAGATTTACAACAGTCTGCGAAAGTTGAAACATTTGCTGTTCAAAACACTCAAAGGTCTTCAGTTCCTTTGAATCCACCTAGACCAATGGCAGCCAAATTTGCTCCCTTGCGTTTTCCTGCTTTATTACATGACCTTCCTCAAAATTATTCCCAAAGAATTTCCTTATTTGATGGAGAATGTGACATAACCGCAAAACAACATGTGGCTAAGTTTGAAGATTTTGTTGACTTGGAAGAAGTTGATTATGCAGATGTTAAAATGCGGTTATTTGCTCAAAGTTTATCAGGTGAGGCAAAGAAATGGTTTAAAGACTTGCCAAATGGATCTATATTGAATTTTCAAGCTTTCCAGAATGCATTCTTAGATAGATGGGATGACAAACAGAACCATTTGCAACTCTTGTCTCAGTATAATAGTCTCAAAAGGGGGGGTTTTGAATCTGTTCATGAATTTTCAAGCAGGTTTATGAGGGTTTATAATTCTATTCCAAAAGACATAAAACATTCTACAGCCGCTGCTAAACTGCATTATACTGGAGCCTTTGATAATGACTTTGCATTTTCATTAAAAGAAAGAAAATCAGCAACTCTTGCTGTAATGTTTACAGATGCTTTAGAAGTGGAAGCGAATATGATGGCAAGTGAAAAAATGAAACACAGAGATATTGATAGGAGGAAAAATGAAGAAAATTTGGACCTCTACTTCTTCTTCTACCACTGATATCAAATTTGAAATGATGTTGAAGACGATGGAGAAGTTGATGGACAGATTGACTATGGATAATAGGGTGTTCAACAGAGAACAAGTCGAACCTCAAATTAGGAATCCTAATTTTAGAAGACCAAATCCTCCTATTCTTCCACAAAATAGGCAGAGAGACATGAGAAACCCAAGAAATCAGGAAGAACAGCAAATTCGACCACCGTTTCCTGAGAATTATGTTGTTGATGAAGAATACCCTACTGAAAATGAAATTCATCTTTTTGGAGAATTAGATTCAGAGATATATCTTACTGAAGAAGAACATAATATGTTTGCACAGGAAGATGGAAATGAATAATTTGAAAGGGAGACAGAACAATATCAAAGAGGTTATCTGCATGCCATGGATGATGTACAGAGGAAGATCATATTGAGAAACAGAGAAGTTTTTATAAATAAAGGTAAGGAAAATCCAAATTAGTCTTCCACTAGTTCTCTAAATGTAGAAAGGGGAAAAGAAATGCAAAAAGAGTCTGTTGTAAATAAAGAAGTTAAGAATGAAATACAAAAAAACAGAGGAATGAAGTAAGTAACCCCAATTGATGTAGAAAGAGTTGGTTCTAGTTTTAATTTGCAAAATGAGATTTCAAAGTTAAAAATCTCTGTTCCATTTAATGAGTTGTTGAGAAACGATGAATATAGAAATACCATAACAAAAATGGTCAAAGGTCAAGGAGAATTGCAATCTGATATTTTGGAATTAAATGATGATAATCCTACTATTTCATTTGGGTCGAAAGTTGAAAATTTAGAAAATGAAGAAGTACCTCCTTTTTATTTGAGTCTGAATGTGCATGATATGGTGGTCCATAATGCTATGCTAGATTCGGGTGCATCACATAATTTAATGCCAAAGAGAGTAGTTGAAAGTCTGGGATTGGAAGTGACAAAGACCCTATAAAGATTTGTATTCTTTTGATTCCAGAAGAGTAAAATGTCTTGGTTTGATTAAAGATATGGTAGTAACTCTGAATAAATTACCATATAAGACCATAGTAATGGATGTGGTAGTAGCAGATATCCCACCCAAGTTTGGAGTATTGTTGTTAATATCTTGGACTTCAAAGTTGAAGGGTAGTTTACAAATGGATATGTCATATGCTACTATTCCTGTTCAAGATGGAAGTAAGAGGTTGTATAGTAAAAAAATAACTCCTTATGTAGTGAGCAGTCAAGATAAACCTGAAGTTCATCATATATATGTTGTTGATACTGATTTGGGGTCTTCCATTTTCTTTAATGATACTATCCCATATGATCTAGAAGCTACATTGCAGATGAAACCTGAGGAAAATAAAACAGAAGAATTGATGGAACAAGATGCTTTGGAGGCAAAACAAAAAAGAGAAGGTTTGTGGACTATGTACTTTGATGGATCTGTGGCAAAAATAGGTGTTGGAGCTGGTGTGTATATAATTTCTCCTATCAAGGATTTTAAAGATTTATCATATAAATTAACATTTGAATGCACGAATAATGTGGCTGAATATGAAGCTTTATTACCGGGGCTGCATGCTTTGAAAGATTTGGGAGCACAGAGGATAAAGGTTTTAGGAGATTCAGAATTGGTGATAAACCAAGTGAATGATAGTTATCAAACCAGGCATTCCCGGATGAGGGCTTATAGGAATGAAGTATGGGATATGATTGGCAACTTTTTTACAGAGCATACGATTCAGGTGGTTTCTAGACATGAAAATACTATGGCAAATTCTTTGGCAGTAGCTGCTAGAAATTTAAAACCCCTATTGCTGGTCAGAAAGAATATCAAGTGGACATTGTGAACAGACCATCTATTCCCGATAATTCTAAATATTGGCAGGTATTTGAAGATGACATGCAGATCAGAAGGTTCTTAGAACTATCAGGAGAATCTGTAAATACTCATATTGACACCGAAAATGACAATGGTGAGAGCTTTCAAGATGATGAAGAACCTGAAAAAGAAAAGGATGGCGCTGAAAAACTAAAGGGAACCTTAGGAGGAAAAGATATTATTCAATTAAAAAATAATTTTATACCAAGAGGTTTAATTCCTTTGGAAAAGCTTTTTGATCAGAATGATGTTGCTAAGAATCCTAAAGTGAAGCCTGTTGAGAATGTTGTTGAAGATAAGAATATTGGTACAGAGGAGAACCCTAAGATTATAAAATTATCCAAAAATTTGCCTGTAAAAGAAAAAGAGGAATATGTGAATTTAATGAAGAAGTATACGGATGTATTTGCTTGGAGTTATGAAGATCTTAAGGAGTATGATACATCTATAATACAGCGTATTATTCCTATAAAACCTGGAGAAAAACCTTTCAAGCAAAAACTTAGAAGGATAAATCCTAAATTGCTTCCCATTATTGATAAGGAAATTAAAAAATTATTTGATGCCAAAATCATTGTAACTCTAAGATTTTCGAAGTGGGTTGCAAATTTGGTTCCTGTTAGAAAAAAGAACAGAGAAATAAAACTGTGTATAGATTTCCGGAATTTAAATGAAGTTTCTATGAAGGACAATTATCCCTTGCCGAAGATGGATCATATATTGCAGAAGGTGGTTGGAGCTGAGATAATTTCAATGTTGGACGGTTTTTCTGGTTACAATCAGATCAAAGTATTACCTGAAGATCAAGAAAAGACTGCATTTACTACACCTTGGGGCACTTTTATGTATGCAAAGATGCCTTTTGGCTTAATGAATGCAGGAGCTACTTTCCAACAAGCCATGGACATTGCTTTTGCAGGAGAAATTGGGAATTTTCTGGTAATT
This sequence comes from Pseudotsuga menziesii, assembly GCA_001517045.1. Classification (NCBI taxonomy): domain Eukaryota; kingdom Viridiplantae; phylum Streptophyta; class Pinopsida; order Pinales; family Pinaceae; genus Pseudotsuga; species Pseudotsuga menziesii. The sequence goes on from LPNX010846064.1 coordinate 20,355, forward strand.
TATATGGATGACATCACGGTCTATTCAAAATCTGACAGAGAACATATTCATCATCTAGAAAAAGTTTTCATGAAGTGCAAGAAATTTGGTATATCATTGAACCCAAAGAATTCCAATTTCGCATTGGAAGAAGGAAAATTGTTGGGCCATATAATATCTAAAGACGGAATAAAAATTGATCCTGAAAGGGTAAGCGCAATTTTAAAGGTAGGAGAACCCAAGAGTAAAAAGGAAATACAATCATTTTTGGGACAGGTGAATTTTTTAAGAAGGTTTGTGCCTAGTTTTGCTGAGATATTAATGAATATTACAAATATGCTGAAAAAAGGTCATGAAATAAAATGGAATGCGTAAGCTAGGAAGTCGTTTTGGGAAATCAAACAAGCAATCTCAAATGCTCCTGTGTTGGTGAGTCCAGATTTTACCAAAGATTTCTTAGTATTTTCGTATGCTTCAGAGTATACCATTGCAGCAGTTTTATTGCAGAAGAATGATGAGAACTTGGAGCAGCCCATAGCATTTTTCAGCAAGATGTTGAGGGATGGAGAATTGAAATATGACATCATGGAAAAATAGGCATATGATTTAGTCAAGGCATTGAAATATTTTCAAGTATATATTCTACACTCACATGTAATCGCACATGTTCCAACTGCTGCAGTGAATGGAATTTTGACACAACCTAATCCAGAAGGCAGAAGGGAAAAATGGATAGCTACATCACTGGAGTACGACATAGAGATAAATCCTACTAAGCTGGTTAAGGGACAAGGATTAGCAAAAATGATGACAAATTCAAATTGTGAATCTTTACAAATTAATTTTTTATCTCACCAGTTTGATCAGTTAGATACAAAGGTGGAAGTAATGATTGATTTTGTGGCATCTCCATGGTACTCTGACATTGTTTACGTCCTTCAAAATTTACAAGCACCAGTAGGATTGAGTAAGTCAAGGGCAAGGTCAGTAAAATTGAAAGCTGCCAAATTTTGTATTATAAATCAATATCTTTATTGGAAAGACCCCGGAGGTGTGTTACTAAACTGTCTTTTGGAAAATGTAGCTCAACATACAGTCAAAGAATTTCATAAAGGAGATTGTGGAGGGCATCATTCTTGGAAGGTGACTGCAAATAAAATTCTAAGAGCAGGCTACTACTGGCCAACATTATTTTTAGATGTATATAAAGAAACCAACATGTGTCATCAGTGTCAAATTTTTTATGGTAAAAGAAAGGTACTTCCTCTCCCTTTAAATCCAATAATAATAGAAGCTCCTTTCCAACAGTGGGGTTTGGATTTCATTGACGAAATAAATCCTAATTCATCACAACAACACAAATGGATTTTAACAGCTACGGATTATTTTACAAAATGGATTGAGGCGATTCCCACCAGGAAAGCCACTGAAATTGTAATCATGGATTTTCTTGAGGAAAACATATTGGCTAGATTTGGATGGCCCAAAAGAATAGTAATAGACAATGCAGCCGCTTTTAAATCCAAGAAAATGATTGATTTCTGTCACAAATATCATATAAGTCTCAATCATTCGACTTCCCATTCTCCGCAAGGAAATGGGTTACCTGAATCTTCAAATAAAAGTTTAGTAAGGATCATCAGGAAGTTGTTAGAAGATAATAAAAGATCATGGCATACCAAGCTCAAATATGCTTTATAGGCTGACGGGATTAGTACCAAAAGGGCAATTGGAATGTCTCCTTTCCAATTGGTGTATGGAACTAAAGTTGTTTTTCCAGCGTCATTAGGTGTTCTAGTTATGAGATATTTCCAAGAGCAGCAAGAAGAACCAAACCACATGCAAAGGAGGATAAATTAGATTATTGAGCTGGAAGAGCAAAGGAATAAGGCTTATGATAAGGTGCAATTACATCAGGAAAAAATAAAAAATACTTTTGACAGAAAGGTGAAAGAAGAACAGTTTCAAATTGATGACTTGGTCCTGAAGTGGGATGCTCCTAAAGAAGATAAACATGGAAATTTTGATCATATGTGGATGGGTCCTTATGTTATTGCTGGATACAGAGGACAAAATGCATTTCTTTTGGAATATCCGAACGAGGTTTCTCTGAATAGTAACCCTGTCAATGGGAGATTTCTGAAACATTGCTTATCCTAAGAAGGAAGGTAAAACCTGTATTATAGGCTGTAAATATTTATTTTCTTTAGAAATCAGTACAGATGGTAAGCCGAATGTTTTTGAAGCTCGCAGTGAAAGCCCTAAGATTTAGGAGGCATGCCATTCCTTTTTATTAAATATATCAACAAGAAAGACAAATTTTCAGAAGTTATCATGAAAAGATTAAAGACAGGCACCTGGTCTACGAGTTCTTTGATACCTCGCAGGGAGGATATCATCCCCAGATGGAGCCAGTTGTTAACAACCTCTAACTAGCAGAGTGTCGAAGGAAGCATGGTAAAGAGAAATGATGGTTGCTTGAAGTTTGGTTAAATATAATAATGTGAATGTATGATAAAATGGCGCATAAACAATGAAATCATCGAATGATCCAATGGTATAGAATGAGGAGGTGAAGATCGATGGCTTGTAATAGATCCGCTCTGTGAAGATGCACGAAAGATAAGGGCATACGGAGATAGTTAACAGGATGCGAAGATCGACGGTCATGAAACTGGGTCTACAAAATCTACGGTCAGTAAGAAGTTTGCTCCATAAAGTTGCACGTTGTTAAAAACAAAAAGGCCCAGCAAAATGTGTATGTGTAAGTTAATCCGACGGCTTGAAAATAAAGTGAAAATTCATCAACGGTCATCATCGGATCCGGAGGATAGAGTTGCATGATGGCTGGAGTAGAAAAGTGGTAGCGGAATTGAAACTGTGATACACATGGCAGCTTGTGGTACATTCCGCGGAAAAAAGTGGTTTGAGCAAAACCACTAAAGGGAGTCTCCGGAATGGACTTCTATATAAAGTGAAGATGACTTATTTGAAGAATTATTTTTTATTGTATATGCCGAAACGAATGAAAAAGACCGCCCACCACCCTTTCACAGTCAACTTCAGGTATATGCAATTACAGTCATAGGTAAATCTCAAATACTCGAGCTTTATTCACAGAATTGTCGTCATTTTTATATTATGGATAAAGAAAAAGGGTTAGAAGGGTTTAACCGAATTCTGGATGAAAGAGAAGAATTCCTGGTTGATAGAGATATAGGAGTATATGACACATTCCTGTCTGTGGGAAATGTATCGATTATTAAGGAAAGATTGTGGCGATATAATTCGTAGGGAAATGACATTTTAAATGCCTGTAATTCGTTTCTGTATCATTTTGCCATTGAGCAGACCCTACACTTTCCTGAATTCACCGAGTGGTGTGAAGTTAATTATTCGTCTTCTGAGAGAGTTATTGTAAGCCGTTCCACGTCCAGGATATTGTGTAGAATTGATGCAAAAGCTATCCGTGAAATCCTGAATTTGCCCGATAATTACCCTGATAGTCGTGAGTCTGTAAATGAGTCTGTTTTGGCTGAAGTGTACAGAAGTTGTAAAACTGAAGTTGGATGTAAATTCTTGTCTAGCATTATTAATGAATTTCAGTCACTGGAAGGTAGGCTTTTTGCCATATCGTATTCACATCTTCAAGGAGGAGGTTCAATTAGTTGTGTCTTTGGTCTGTCAGGTTTTAGGTCTAGATGATGACTTTCATGTTAGTGAAGTTGTCTTGGGTTTCTTATTAAAAATGAGTTCAATTAGTCTTGGGTCTGAGTCTCAGTAGGTCCATGTTTTTAGTTTGGATGAATATCTAGATAAGGCTATCCATATCCAATTGGTCGAGTTCTCAAAAGTCAGATTTTTTAAGTATCAATCATATTTGCTGAACATGTTATTATGTTCGAATGCAACTGAATTGCAATTCTTGAGTACTATATTCTCCTCAGATATATGCCGAAGCAAATCAATATGTTCGAATTTGTAAATTCCATTATGTTAGAAATATATAAGCTATTGTTTGATGAAGTATTACCCAGAGTGTTAGAAGAAATGAAGAGTATGATGCAATATTCACCTGAGGATAGGATTGGAGATTGGTTCTTGTATAAAGACTTTACAGTTTTGAGAGTATATGGTTTCACTGGAGAGCCTTACAGGCTACCTGCTTTCCTTACCCCTAGGATCTTTGCATTGGAATACATGAGACAGAGATTACATATAGAAGAGGAACATTTTGGGGCTTTCAAAAAATCTTCCAATATCAAGTTCCCTCTTAAAGTTGGTTCCTTTATTTTTAAAAATAAGGGTGCCTTGGTGTTTGTAGAGAAATTATTGGAAAGCATGGATTTTCAAAGGAAACAAAGGGTCAATTATGATCTTTATCATATAATTTCTCTAAGAAAACAAGCAAATAAAAATAAACCATTTGACCACCAGGTTGTTGAGGGTTTGAAGGAAGTAGCCAATTTGTTTTACTTTGTGGAAATTCCAGGATCTGATGAAAATACAAGCAGTGGATCAGTTACAGTGTCTCAAATTCCAGATAGTTCTAATATTTTGATTAAAAGAAGTTTTTATAAGATTGAAAGTATGGAAATAGATGAAGACAGTTCACATAAGAAAACCAAAATATCTCAAGATGATAAAATTTCAAGTGAAGTAATTTCAGATGAATTGAAAAGAGTTGCTTTGATTCCTAAAAAATCTGTACAGATGAATCAATTTTCTTTTGAAAGTGTAGATAATGCAGAATCAGGTCCAATTTTTAAATCTAAAGAAGAATTCATGACTAGCTATGTGGAAAAGCAAAGACAGTCCCTAGAAGAAACCAGAAATCTACTCCCACGAGTGAGAAGTCTGAATAATCCAAAGACTTCCTTGATTTCTACTCAGGACGTAGAAAGAAATACTTTAAAACTAGCTATGGTAAGTGATAAGAAAGTGGCCAAAATGGAAGTGAGATTAGACAAAATCAGTGTACCCGATAAAATACAGTTGCATAAACAAACGGGAGACATTATTTATTTAGATTTATTGCATGCTATGGTAAAAATTAACAAATTGCAAGTTTTGGTTGACAAATTAGAGGTCCAATTAAAACACGAGAAGGTTGAGAACAAGGCTAATTCTATTCAAATAAAGAAATTGCAAGCAGATATTGTAAGCTCAGGGGATGAGACAGGGAACACCCAGGCCATCAGAAGACTTTTAGAAGAAAAGGATAATGCCCTCGAGGTACTAAAGAAGAGGTTGAAAATCGCGAGTTCAGAACATGTTCAATCATCAGAACTGTTAGCATTGCAGGAGGAGAAGGATAAGATTCAACAGGAGATGATGTAGTACAAAGGCAAGACTGTGAAATTGCAAAAATAAAAAAACAAATGGGAAATGGAGCAAAATGAGTTAATAGCACAAATTTCACAGTTGAAGAAAGACCAAAATGATGAAAACGATATTATGGAAGAATTGATGAGCCAGACTCCTACTGGTGAAGATTTGACTATTGTAAATATTGAAAAGCCTTTAAATGATTTTTCTGCTGATGATTTACTAGTGCCCATGTCCCGGGTCAGTTTGAAGGATGTAGAGATAAGGGAATTAAAAGAAGAAAATGAGAAAATCAAATCTAAGCTGACCAGATTGGCTGAAAACAAGAATAAAATATTACAGGATAAAGGTCAATTACAAAAGAAGCTTAATGAATTAAAAGAAAGAAATACAGGAAAGGGTCCTCTCTAGGGAGCTAAACACATAATTTGGGATACGTTGTCTGTGGAAATTACTAAGTTTAGACATTATTTGAATTTCATTGATGATCAAAGTACATTGGTTAATATAGCCAATCAAAGATTGAAACTAGTAAATGAGACCATGGAGAGGAAGCCTCTAAGGACAGCTCAGAATGCATTGAATTTTTTAAATTCATTACCTATCAAAAATTACAAGATATAGGAATCAAAGACAGAGTGGCAATGGTACTGTGGTCAAAAAGGTTTATTCATAAACATCATCTTATGAAGACAGTACAAAATAAGGCTGATGAGATGACCTCGCGTATTAATGATTTCAGGCATGCTTTTAAAGAATTGTTTGAAGATGGCCTTCCTTCTTTATGGGACGAAGAAGGGAGACTTTTTTCTCAAGAACATTATCACAGCCTGCTAGTGCAAAGCCGTATGGATCACTCTAAATTTGATGATTTGGTAAAGGGACTAATGGGAAAGGTCATCATGGATATGTTAACAGAAGACTTCGAGATATTGCAGAAATTTCTAACCGTCAGAGGAGGGTTGCCTACTATGTCTTATGAAGCCTATATGGATTTGGAAGTATCTATCCGGGAAATGATTGAGTACGATATCCCAAGCGCAGAACAATGGAGAGTCGTGGAAAGATTTGGAAAAACAAAGTATATTCTTCATCCGTGAAAACAGGTGTTGCGCGCTATGGAGTTGCTTGTTCGGGCCTTGTTGTTACCGAGTTGATTTTAATTAAATGATCTGCCAGGATCAAAGCAAGTAGTTTATTCCTAATTATTAGGGATATAGTTACAAAGACTTTGATTAAGCAGATTATTCAGTTATTAAATCTTCTTGGGAGAAGAAATCATTTATGTATATATTTTCATTTACTTTATGTAATGGGGGTTGGAACCCATTTGTTGATGAATGCTTTTTGAAGACATATAATTTTTGAAATAACAAAGTTGAATGCGTGGGTTATTAGAGATTCTTGTGCTATTTACATTACAGTCTGTATTTTCTTTCCTCTATGATCGTTTTTCCAGTGTTACATTCCATTTTGTTTTCCTCGTATCTGAAGCGTAGTATTGAATGGTTGGAATTCATACTTGTTATGCTCTGACTGTTGTTTCAGATATTTTATAAATGTTTCTGCTAAAGTTAATATGGAACTCATCTTCTGATGCTCTGTATTGATGGACTGTTCATTATTTCTTCCTTTCCACCTGAACTAAATGAATGACTGTAATTAAATGGTTACCTCGCCTTTGATAAAATCTCATGCATGTGATTTTGTGATACCTTTATGTATATGTGAATCCATTGCCCAATGATTATGTGTATCGTTTCAACCATCTATATGATTTTCGAGTGTTGATTTTATATCTGGCCTTGTTAAATTTATATTTGAGAGATCCCTCTCTAGAAAGGAAAGTCAGTTTATTTTTGAAGTGGTTTTTGCTATTACCTTTGCAACCTGGGTACATTCTGAGTGTTAACAGATAGTATCTTAGAAGGATACATCACTAAGTTTGCTGTTGATACTAATAAATCTTTCAGCGAAGTGAAAAGGGAGTTTTTTAGTGGACCTTGTGGAAGGTTTTTATTATCGCTACAACTGTCGATTAAGCAACTAGTCTATGAAAATGGTATCCTAAAGATGGACCAAGAGTAGTGGACTCTGGTGTGCGGGGGATGTAGGCACTGCGACAAAAAGGGGGGAAATGCATAAGGAAATAAGGGGTAGATGGGCATGAGTTCTGGTGAGAATGTCAAGGTCATCGAAGAAACAAGTGGTTGTATGAGGGGAGGAGAAAGGTTTCGAGAAAAGAGGCAAAGGATGGGAGAAGGTCCTGTTGAAGTCGAAGTGCGGTAGTGTGAAGAAAAACCACACAGAACGAAGCGAACTTTTTGTGACGACGAGGATATACAAGCCCAGGCTACACCCAGAAGAACGACAGGATCGAACCCCAGCAGTAACATGTCTACTCCTCCCCACACTACTCCGCCACAAGGAAGGAACGCGCATTCTATGTCGACTTGCCCGATGTGTCAGCAACAGTCTAGTAATAGAGCACCAGCAGGAGGAAGAAGGTCCAGAATGGTGGGAGATGAAATGAAGTTGTCGATCTTCAATTGAAATGGCACCGATGATCCAGAGCAGTACTGGTTATTATGTGAAGCGATCTGGACTGCTCGACAAACTATTGATGATGATGTCAAGAAAAGTCAGCTGGCCACTACTCTTAGGGGCCGCACATTGGAATGGTTTATGAGATTCACACGGGTGCCTCAAGGAGGTACTGCAAAAACATTGGATGAGATCAAAACAGGGCTATTTAAGGAATTTAAGAAGCCCAAGTCCAAAGCTCAGTACATTACTGAATTAAAAGAGATCAAACAATTCCCTAATGAAACAATTTGGGATTTTGATCAGCGATTTAAGGCATTGATGGCTCGGGTCAGTTTTCAGATGAGCGATGTTCAACATAAATAATGGTTTATCACATCGCTTGTCCCGCATATCCGAAAACCATTAATGCAGCAAAAGATTGTGACATAGAGCGAGGCTCTGGAGATCGCGATGAAATTGGAGGCATCAACAGTAGGGGAAACCGATGTTGGAATGAATCAGATTCAGGCGCAGTTGGCCAATTTGATGCTGCAATTGCAAGACATCAAAAAGGCCAAGGAAGATCGCGATGATCTTTGGTGCACCCGTTGCCATGCAAGTAGACATACCAAGGATACCTGTCCGACGTTTTGAAACTATTTGTTGTCAGGAGCCCCTAATCCATTGAGTGGTGTTGGTGCGCCATGGTGCCGCATCTGTTAGGTCTATGGCAATCGACACGAGAACTGTGATTACATGTAGAAGATGGTTACCAAAGCAGAAAGTTTGTACTGTACATTTTGTCGATCAATTGGATATGGAAACAAAAACTGTCGCGCTTATGATTTACTCCAGGAAAGGACATATGATTCGTACTTTGTGAAAGGAGAGGACCCCCGGACAGTGTAAGCACAGCCGCAAGTAGTACAACCAGCAGCACAGGTATCGTATACACCACTGCCTCCATTGCAGTTTGTCCTTCCGCAACCACAGCAACAGTTTATGGCGCAGCCGCAAATGGTGGTACAACCACAGTATAACCAAGCACCGTGACTCCAGTATAATCAACCACAATATGTTCAAGCCATGCAATATGTCCAACAACAACCTAACCCACCACAGCAAAAAATGGCCCAACCGTGATATCAGTAAGGAGGAGTCCGAGGAGGATTTCGCGGAGGGTTCAGAGGTCAAGGAGGAGGATTTGGCCGTGGGGGAGGATGAGGTCGTGAATCAGTCCAGTGCTATACCTGTGGGGTATTTGGGCATTACCAGAGGGAGTGCCCTCATGCACAGTGCACATACTGTGCAGCTAGGAACCATAATGTTGAAAGTTTCCCTCAGTTGATTGCAAAATGGAAGGCAAAACAAATTCCTCAGTTATAGAACGCGCATAATTAGAATCAGCCTGCATTCCCAGTACAGAACCAGCCGATAATGCAGAAACAAGTCCCACCGCAGACTCAGACTCAGAACTCGCCTCAGGCACAGAACCAACCGATGAATCAACCATTGAATCAAAACTTGGCTTTGAACCAGGGATCTTAATTGCCACTATTCAGGCCAAACCGCGGATGAAGGATGTCAACGTTGGTATTGTCACTCACGCTGGTGCGACAACTAGAGATGATGGACCACGGCTACAAGTTCGGCTCGCTGGTAAGAAGAAGGTTGCATTTGATATTGCGACAAAGAAAGATAACTTCTTTGACGCAAAGAACGAAATCAGAAGAAATCCAGGTAAGTTACCAATTATTGATATGCCATTTGCTTTCGATCCATCTGTAGAGGCAGGACCATCGCGGCAGTATGGTACCCTGGGCAAGTTCTTTAAGAGTTTTCTATCACTAGCGAGGTACTCGGACGCCCTTGTCCAGCTTGAGGAATTATTGCACCTCTCGGATAAGACAGTGAAGGATTTCGCTGTGAATTCCTTGCAAAAAAGGAAGACCGACAAGGAGATGAGGATGAATGTCTAGATTGGAGCTTATGAGGTTGACTCGGTCATTTTGGACCTTGGATCAGATGTAAACATCATGACAAAGAAAACCTGGCAATTGATGGGAAATACAACGTTGGGATGGTCACCGGTACAACTACGTTTAGCAAACCAGGCGAAGGTTCAGCCCATTGGTCATGTTTCAAACTTGGTTGTCGACATTGAAGGTATGAAAACACGTGTTGACTTTGACGTGATAGAAGTTGTGGGAGATGGTGGTTCTTATCCTACGCTACTAGGAATTGGATGGGATAATGATAGCATGGCAGTTATCAACTTGAAAAAATGTGTTATGACATTTGAAAACCAAGATGTTGGGGTCATTGCTCCTATGGAACCTCACGAAGGACGACGATGTATCGAACCAATAAAGGATGAAGTCGGGAGAAGTTGGGATCATGCTTATAACATCTCCGAGGACTATATCCAACCTACTGTCAATGGTGAACTTGGATGGCGCAGCACAAGTTCCGCATCCTCCTACTCCAACGATGCTTTAGAAAATTGGCAGAATCGGTTGCATGAGGTATCATTCAGAAAGTGCAGGTTGATTACACAGTCTCTCCGACATGTTACGACTGAGATTGTCGAGTTGCCCATTTATGAAGGACTGCCAAGACTATCTGAGTTCTTCCAAGAATTTGAAGAAAAAGTGTTTGAACCGCAAAGGATATTGGCTCTTGATATAGCACTGAAGGCTACTCCAGCTCGATGGTGGGAGACACACAAAGAGACGATCCATGACTGGGAGCAGTGACGTCGCAGATTGATTATGGTCCGTTTTGGCGATGTAGAGGTCTATCATGCTGGGAGATATGATGGATGAAATGACCCCTCTAGTCATTTAAACGAATGTCATATGTTATGGACATCACGGCCCAGAGATGAGTGGGTTCACGCTTTTGTTCATACTCTAGCAGAGATGTCAAGATCTTGGTATGTGGCAACACAATTGCGCAGAACCATTACCACTTGGAAGGAGTTGTCAGTTTGTTTTGTGCAAACGTTTAGCTTCTAGGACGCCAACCCCGAGGTATGTAATGCTTTGCACATTATCTATGACGTAGTACTAAAAGTCATCCCTATTTCATACCCCGTTGATCCTCATGCAAATTGCTCCATCCAATCCATGATGACGTGCTACAACTTATCTGGGGAACCTGAAGACGATGAAGAGCTGCGGAATGTTAATACTCTAGAGTTCGAAGGAAGTCGTTGTCTCACGGCTCCTGACATACCGACGGACTTGATGAACCGGCCGCTGAGGATTCAGAAAGTTGACATTGGGATGACAGAGAATCCTAAATTTGCCAATGTTGGAGACTATTGGGGCGAAGAGATGATGGCCAAAATTATAGATCTACTGCACGAATTCCAATACCTTTTCCCAACACGATTTTTAGAGATGAAGGGGATACTCGGTGACTTGGGGGAAATGAAGATTTCACTCAAGCTAGATGCAAAACCAGTCCGCCAGAGGCCGTATAGACTGAACCCACGATACAAGGATCACGTGAAAGCTGAGATCAATAGGATGCTCGATGCTGGGATCATCGAACCTGTAGAAGAATTAGAGTGGATAAGCCCAATGGTGGTGATAAGAAGACTGATGAGATCCACATTTGTGTCGATCTAAGAAAGTTGAATGATGCATGTGTACACGATCCATTCCCGACCCATTTCATAGATGAAGTCCTGGAAGGTGTAGGTGGCCAGGAGGTATATTCCTTCACATATGGATTTTCAGGATACCACCAAATTTGGATTGCAAAGGAGGATCTCCATAAGACTACATTCGTCACCGAGTGGGGGTGTTTCCAATATACCATCATGCCATGTGGGTTGAAGAATGCACCTGCTGTATTCTCCTACGTAGTCGTCATTGTATTTAAAGATTTTATTCAAAAATTCCTGTAGGTATATATGGATGACTGGACCGTCTATGGCTTGGTTAAAGACCATTTGAACAATCTGCGATTGATGCTGGAATAGTGTAGACAACATCAGATTGCATTAAATTCAAAAAAATGTATCTTCTGTGCACCCTTTGGCATATTACTTGGGCACATCGTATGCAAAGAAGGTCTGTTGGTAGATCCGACAAAGGTTGCGTTGATCCTCAGTTTACCATGGCCGACGAATGTAAAGATGCTCCGAGCAACACTGGGACATACAGGCTACTATCGTAAGTTTATCAGGGGATACGCTGCGATTACCACTCCCATAGAAAATTTGTTAAAGAAAGACGTTGCGTTTGAATGGACTCTGAAATGTCAAGGAAGCTTTGACACCCTGAAGGCCAAGATGGCCTCTACACCAATATTGGTTTTCCTGATTGGAATAACTTAATTCCATGTGCATGTTGATGCCTCTTCTACTGTGCTGGGGATTGTTCTTGCGCAGCTAGGCGAAGGCGCCTTGGATCATCCAATAGCATATGCCAGTAGAAAATTATCATTTGCTAAACGAAATTATACCACGACTAAAAGGGAAGGCCTGGCGATGGTTTATGCTCTGCAAAAGTTTAGGCACTACTTGTTGGGAGGACATTTCAAGATGTTCACTAATCATTCTGCTTTGCAATACCTAGTCAATAAGCCTGTGTTGGGGGGGAGAATCTGTAGGTGGTTGCTTTTGTTCCAAGAGTTTGATTTTGAAATAGTGGTAAATCTAGGATGGTTGAATGCTGTCCCAGATCATCTGTCACATGTTGAAAATGGTGAAGAACCAACCAATATTGATGATGGCTTGCCAGATTCGCAATTGTTCCAAGTTGAAGTCGCAGATGATCACTATGCGCCAATTGTTCAGTTTTTGTCTACTGTTGTTGCCCCAACAAACATGTCGATTAGCCAAAAGAAGCAGATGGTCGTAAAAGCCTCTGATTTTCAACTAATTGCTGGACAGCTATATAAAAGCTTGGACTGGATGAAATATTGCGACAGTGCATCTTACCGCATGAGCAGGGTCCCATTCTAGAAGAAGCACATGCAGGAATCGCGGGAGGTCACTATGGAGGCCACGCTACTACACGAAAAGTGTTGCGTGCTGGGCTATGGTGGCCCACGTTGCATAATGATGTCGCAGACTATGCAAGGAGTTGTGATGTCTGCCAACGGGTTGGTAAACCATCGCGGAATGATGAGATGTTGCTGGTGCCCTAGGTGACTCTACAATCATTTGATAAATGGGCTGTAGAGTTTGTAGGTCCTATCAATCCACCAGGTAAGCGCACTAGCGCCCGCTATATCATTACTGCAACTGACTACCTGACTTGGTGGGCGGAAGCTGCACCAGTCGTTGATTGTACCGCTGTGACAGCAGCACGGTTTATTTTTGAGAACATTGTGACACGATTTAGGTGTCCTAGAATCCTGATGAGTGACCAGGGAAGTCACTTTGTCAACCAGATGGTAAAATCACTAACTGAAGAGCTCCAAATACAACTTAAGTGGAGTACACCATACCACCCGCAGGCAAATGGTACTGTTGAGGCCTTCAACAAAATTTTGGAGACAGCACTGACCAAGGTATGTAACGATAATCGCGATGACTGGGATCTAAAAATTCCTGCAGTTTTATGGGCCTATTGCACTACTTGCAAGCGGCTAACAGGTCAGACACCATTTAAGTTGGTTTATGGGCAAGAGGCAGTCATGCCTTTGGAGTATATCGCTCCTAGTTTGTGCATTGCCGCAACGACGGGTATGGATGATGCAGCGACATTAGAAGAACGTGATGCATAGTTGATTCAGCTTGAAGAAGATCGTTTCATCGCAGGTTGTGAAGGATCAACACAAGGCATGGCATGATCGCCATATTAAGCACAAACAATTTGCGATAGGAGATCTGGTGTTGTTGTACGACAGTGAGTTCATCAAGCATCCAGGTAAGTTACAAATGCACTGGTTAGGTCCCTATCTTGTTCAGTCCATTACATCTGACGGTGCAGTTCAGTTACAACAGTTAGATGGCGCAATGTTGCCGAAACTCATCAACGGGAGTCGCTTAAAGCCCTATAGAACGGGGTCGGCGATGTGCACCACATGAAGTATTGAGGAATTAAAAAAAATGAGGATTTTAGTTCAGCAGCGCAAGGAGAGCTCTGAGGGAGAGGGTGTGCAAGGATTGTTAGCGTTATTCGGTTGACCCTATGCAATAGTTGTCGGGCTGTGGGGTGGTCAAATCAAGTAATAAATGCAGGTAGTTAAACCAGTTGGCTGGCAGCGCTTGTTGAAGCGACCCGCATTAATGGGTGATCCGACTGTTAGAAGCATAAGATTGCCGATGTATTTGGCGTCATTAATACTCAATTTGGCAATAATGATAAAGTTAGATTTGGTAATGATGGATTTGGAAATGGAAGTGGCTATAAAAAACCGCGCAGGATGTGTTGGATGGCATTATTCAGTTGCGAGAGCAGAGGTAGAAGGTGAATTCTGTGCAGAGTATTGAGCAGAGTGTTGAGTGAAGTGTAGTTCGAGCTGTTGAGTGTCGTTTCAGGTTTTGAGGGGTAAGGGATGCTGAGCGGCCTTGACGCTATTGAAATTTCGAGTGAGTACGAGGCCCCCGTTCGGCCCACGGATGTGGAAGAGGAAGTCATGAGTATGCCAGTGGGTTCATCATCCATTCCGAAGTGAAAGCGGTAGACTCAGAGACCCAGTCCTACGCCGCCAAAGAAGAGGCAAACTCACATGTTTGCAAAGGTGCGCAGAGAAGGCACTGCACAGACTGGGCCGTCAAGCTCAGGAGCTGTTGAGTCCGCGGCACCTCAGGGTGTCTCGGTGAATGATATTTTGGGATACGTCACTCCTACGCGCTCAGGAGCCAAGCCACGACAGATATCAAAGAATCAGAAGTACCTGCCCAAGTTGCCAGTGCTGTCGGAAGGGATGACATGCTTAGTCGATATCATCCCTGCGTTGATCAAGCTCAAGTTCGACGATCACGACCTGCTTTTGCTTTAATATGTCCGGGATGAGCATGGGGGCTTCACTTGTTGACCAATATCCTATCACGCTAGTTCATATTGTGGGTTTTAAAATTATCAAAAATTGGACCAATTTATTGCAGGTATTGGGGGGATGAGGGGTTTAAGGTGGGGGTGGGTAGGGTGGTTTATAAGGATTGAGGTATAAAAAGGGGTGGGGAGGAGGTTTTAAGTTTTGGGAGGGGGTTTCAATAAAAAGAGTTTGGGTCAATATCTCTGGAAATTAAGGGTATTCTTTAATATCCCATGATCGCACGTGCTATGTGAGAGGATCACTAAGTGAAGTCCCCATGGGGACGAGCCCTATGAATCTGTCCATACGGCGCCTGGTGGCCCCATTCAGTGAATTCCAAAACCATGGGCCAGTGGATTAGAAAATTATGGGTTATTGGGGCTCATCAATATGCCCCATTTTGGCCAGTTGAATGAAGCACATGCGTGTGTAAAGAAACTGTTGGCGTGTTTCCATGGAGGGATGCTTTGGCAGAATACATCGATCCCTGTCACTGTCAACTTGATTGAAAGCATTACTGGTTTTCCTAAGGTTGGGGAGGACCCGGTGCAATATATTCATGGAAGAGATATGTATAAGAGACTTGTGAAGCAGCTGAAGGAGCACTTCAGGTTACAACGGGATGGTCATGCTTATCGCATTGACAGTATCAAGTCGCAGATGGTGCACATTGGGGCAAGAATTCTAGCCAGCAAGGTTGTTCGCAGCAATCGACTAGTCCAATGCAATTCGAGTGTTGTCGCCTGTGCCCATAAATGTGTTGAGGGAGTACAAATGAACTGGTATTTATTTTTGTTGAATCAGTTGCTTGAAGATGTGCTTGTTGCTCAGACCGAGCGGCCCTTTTCTTATAGTTGGCTTTTGATTCTCATCGCTCTTGTTGCTTGGATGGAACCGGAGGACTACCAACCAATGGCGATTGAGGCAGTCAAGGTTTGCCGCGGTGCCCGCTATCAAAACCTATGGTGGGTCGAAGAGCCCAGTCAACAAACAGACTATGCCATTCATCTTTGGATCTATTGGGAAGCGCTGCAGGCGGCTGTCATTGTTGTTGCAAGAATTTCTCCCTATGTCGTGACCAAGTATCAGTGAATACTTAGGTTTGCTATTGGACCCCACTCCATTCATATTCAGGCTAGGCGGGACCCTGATCGACAGTGGCTACCATTGCCTTATAAGGTCACCACAAAATATTTGGCCGCAATTGTGCAAGAATGACCAGGAGAATGGCGCTTCCTAGTGAGTCAAGAGGAGCTAGATAAGGAGCTACCCCCGGAGATCCCTGAATACCTTGCCCTGTAAGAATTGAGTACCCATGACTCCGACAACGAGTCATCGACGGATCCTGAAGATATAGCACAACGTATGTGGGAGGAGACTCGCACCAAGTGGCGTAAGAAGTATGAGGCCGATAGTGGTACCAGATCGGGGATGGAAGACCAGCTGCAGCAGCTTATCAAAGTCGTCACTGATTCATCAACGGCTACGACTACGACGATCGACGAATCCAATCATGAAGAATTTGGTGCAGTAAGAAATAAAATAGAGTCTATTTTTTATATTGTTTCCAAGCAACCATTGGCAAGACCTTTGTTGCAGGATAGCCCATCGATCAGCATTGAGCCCCGGGCCCGAAAAGTGCAAGTTCCCTCGACTGCGATCGACGTTAGCAGCACAGAAGTTCACCAGCAGCTGCACCCAATCCAGAGCATGACTTTAGACTTGAACAAATTGTTAGCCATAGATGGTTGATTTACAGCATGGCGCCGCACTAGAGTTGGCGGCACGACAAAAATATTTGGCAGAGGGCTACGTCGAGTCCCAGAATACCGCCACGAAGCTACAAAAGGAAGAAGAGGAGCTGCACCAAGTTTGCATGCAATTGGCAGAAGAGAATTTACAAGAAATCAACCAGCTGAAGGAAACACAGGTCGAGTTGCAGCGAAAGGCTTCTGAAGAGATTACCGACCTCAAGAAGGCGTAAGACCACCTGATTGTCAAACAAGCGCAGCTTTGTGCAAGGTGTAGCGAAGTTGAGCAGTTTATTTTTTATTCCTGGCAGAACATTTTTTACAACACCACAGGGCTCACCCCAGTCGAAAAGGCCAAGAGATTGGGGCAAACTCTAGTTCAGATTCAGGATAATAACTTGCTGCTCCAGGCCCAGGTACAACCTACAACTCCATCGAAGCAGGTTGCGGAGCGCAAGACCTCCATTAAAGAAATTGCCACTCAATTCGGCACCATGGAGCAAGAGATTAAAACAGTTATGGAGGCGACCACGCAATTTTGGAAAAGTATTGTTCAGGATGAGCAAATTGATCAGCTGACCAGGCAGGTGCAAGAGGCAGAGGGTCAGTTGACAACCCTAAAGACGTCGCTAAAGGCCATGCCAATGATGGTGCAGATAACCCGGGCCACAGAATTGAAGGATCTGCAGCAGCGAGCTGCCTGGGCACAAGAACGCCAGCAAAAGCGCCGCGAGCAGCTAGATGAATTCCAAGAACTCGGTGGCCAGTTGGTTGTTAAGGTCGTCGCCATGCGCCATGCTCAACGCTAGTGAGGAGCACCCTGTCTAGCAAACTTTGACTAATTGTCAGAGTATCGCCAGTAAAGTCCAGCTGCAGGTTCGTGAAATTGCACAGCAATTTAAAGATTTTAAGGACAAGACTTTGGCACACACCCTATCGACTTGACGTGGCTTGAGGGCGAGCCACAAAACTATGTTGGGGGCCTGTTGGCAAGGGGTTTGGGGTGAGTGAGTTGCGCATTGTCGCGGCTGCTGCGCAAGCTCATGCGGTACCGCACAAGGGAAGATCAACGTGATAAGAGGGAAAATAACTACTTTTTGAATATTTTATATATATTTGACCAAGTTTTGTTGCAATAGGTCAATAGTGGTTAGAAGTCCATTAGTTGTGGACCCTTGATGTAAAGGCTTAAGCCTATTTATAGATCTATTTTGAAGAGTCGTATAAGAAGGGAAAGGAGAGATATCAGAGTCATATGTGAGCAGTTATGAACAATTGTAAGGGATAAGATCTGGTGTGATCTGTTTTATGGAGACTTTTATGTTTTGACTGTGATTTTATCTGGGCTTCTTCCTGATGTATGCAGTCTCCGGTTTTGGAGAAGGATTATGTAATGTGGCATATTTGCACGGGATTAATATATGATGCGATGAGTATGGCTCAATTCTTGTCTGTTATTATAGATCTGTTATGATGCTATGACTCTGTTTTGTTAAAATGACATGATATATATGCGATTCAGTCTCTTTCTGTCATATCAATACGATCTTTTGGTTTTCAGTTAATGCAATCTATGTTTATGGTTGATGCGCTGTGATGTTCCATGAATAATGCTGCGATATTTTGATACTATATGATGATCGCATAAAGTTATGGTCTCCTTTTGTCGGATCCCCATATCCTCCTCTCCCACTTTTGGAAACTCGGTTCTAACAACTCTCCCTTGAGCGCCTCGGGTGAGACCTTGTCTGCTCCGCAGACGTTGCTGGGCAGGGTAAAACCTGTCTAGGCCGATGCTCAGGGAGATTGCGCTGCAGGGCGTCGATAGAGTGGGAACCCCTATCGACGAAGCTTTGGTGGTGGGCTTTGCCAACAAATGGTGATTATTATTTTTCAAATATATTCTTCTATTTTTTTCTCTTTCCAAAAACTTTTGAAATCACCAAAATCGGACTTTCCCATTAAATTTATCAAAATTTCAACTTAACATACCTTTTAAAAACCCTAGTTTATAGACTATCTTGCAGGCTCACCATCCACATCATGTAACTCTAAAATTCCAATCCCTCAAATTCTGAATTTTTTGTCCATAGTAGCTCAAGATATATCTTTTCTACAATGCCACAAGTTTGACCAAATTCTCATGTGCCAAAACATTGCTAGGGTAACTTTCCCCATATTTATTGTTTGTGTCCCTTTCAGGAGAGTGAAATTGTACAACCTTCTATGTGTATGATTTTTTTGGTCTGCTTCTGAAATATGTACTAAAAATGCTATGATCCATTTTCTTTATGATACAATTGGTGACACTCAATTTGGATCTTGCAAGCTTTCAATATAACAGTTTTACCCAAAACACCTATTTGAGACTAGTTTTTGGACTAGTGGAAAAACCCTAACTTCTATAGACTGTAACTCCAAACTTCAGCGAACCAACATTTGAAAATTTCTACCATAAGAACCTCACTATGTCTCCATAGGTCACTACAACATTTGTTGTTTGAAACTTCACAGAATAAAAATTATGGCAAAAATTTTGAGATGACTCATTTGAAAGATCCTGGGCCAAGGATTGTATGCTTTGATAGAAAATGTTGTGAACCAAAGCCTTATGATATCATAATATACTAGAGTACATGTGGAGTACATACCACGTACTACAAATTTAAATGTGAAGCACAATGCTAAGATAGATAAGAGAGATGAGTTACACCATAACACAAAAACTAGGAGAACCTTTTCCAATACCCCAATACATTCATACATCAAATTCACATGTTCCCTCAATAATAACTGCATATGTTGAAACATGTGACCCCTTTATGATGCTGACCCTATTACATATACATTTACATCCATCGACCCCATATATGCTCCCCTTAGGGTCATATCATATATATAACCACTTGAGTCATATCATCGTTGGAATATAGCTAGTCACATGTTGTTTGTAGATAATAATAAAAAAACTCCAAGGAAAAGTGTAGAAACAAGTTCTTGACATTTTTTGCATCAAGAAAAGTGGTGTTCATTTTACAACCTAATATGTGAATTAAATGTGTAACACCCATACCTAACATTAGTATAAGTCCATTTTACAACCTAATATGTGAATTAAATGTGTAACACTCATACCTAACATTAGTACAAGTCAACATAGAGTAATATATTTTTTAAATAATAATTTAGATGAATAAAATATAATTAAAAAATCCATAATATAATTTTTTTTAAATTATTACAAAACATGACAACAATTTTTTTTTAAAATCTGGATATCTGTATTTCAATTTCTTTTTAATTCTTTTTAATAGTTAAAATGAATCCACTTATTTATATGGATTGCCCACATGATATGCTCAACTTCTACCATTTCTAAAGATCAAATAAAATAATTTTAGTTTCTAAAAACCAAAGAAAATAATTTTATGGGTGTAATTTAGTATAAAGACAATAAAGATACACGATGGGAAAATATTGGAAGCAAGGGAAAACTCATGAGCATTTTAATAACTAATTCAGTCATTTAGAAATATGGTATTTTTATTTAGGTATCATAGCTGTAAGAGGAATTTTTTAAAACCTTTAGTTTTTGAAATGGTATGATAGGCATGGTCAAAAGAAGCAATACAGAAATAAAATTATATTATTTATGTAAAAATAGTTGAAATAAAATTATGTTATTAATGTGAAAATGAGAATTTTTTTCTATTATAAGTATCTAGGTATTTATAGTTTTCTTATTTTCTTAAATTCTAAAAATCACATTTCTAATTAAGATGTTCATCCATAATTAAACGTTTTTAAATTGTAAAAAATAAAAAGGTATTGAGAACATATAAAGAATTCAATTATAAACACTCATAAAAACATGGATGGCAATGTCGAGAAATAATGAAGGTTTATTTGAATTCTACTTTTGATACTATGGGCGCCATCTTTTCACGTTAAGATCATCTGAACATAAACTAATGACTGTATTGGTTGTCATGCCCATCAAGACCACTGGTTCCTTGTACTTCTGGTCTGCTCATCTGTCTGGGCCTAGGTGGGGTCCATTTGCATGTTGGTGTTGTGCCTGGCTGGAAACCATTGGTGT
Organism: Pseudotsuga menziesii; assembly: GCA_001517045.1. NCBI lineage: Eukaryota > Viridiplantae > Streptophyta > Pinopsida > Pinales > Pinaceae > Pseudotsuga > Pseudotsuga menziesii. Next base: position 41,040 of record LPNX010846064.1, read on the forward strand.
CATTGCAGCCGTTGGAACTCAGGTATGTCGTGCAACTCCACTGAGCTCCATATTAAGGCAAAGGTTGAAAAATGTTACATATCCAGGAATACTTACGATTAGTGCCATGCATACTGTGGGATAATTATCCTCAGACAGTCTTTTGCCCACATTATGCCTGCGTACCTTTTTTAATTTGATATTTGTTTCAGGTTTCTTCTTCGTCTGCCTTCTTAACACCATTAAATTTTTGCGATAAAGATCTTTGGAGTATTCTTATCCTGTTATCCTTCTTGGGACTATCAGTAGAGCAAACTTTTTTTTGTTTGCTTGGGAATCAATACTATTAATGTCCTCGTACAGTTTTAGTGACATGGCAATATTTTTAGTGTTGCTAAGTTGTTTTTGGTTGTTGGAAACTACATAATGTTGAGCACAGTGACCTTGTAATGCAATTAGAGAAGGAATTATATCGTTTGCTTGCTTCTCTAAAATCAGAACTTATTACTGCATCTGGGTTGTATTAAAATGTTCTTGAATTTTACACTAGGAAGAAATGTTTCTGCAAGGTGAATAATCCATTCAGTGTATGCATCAAGTCCTGTTCAAATTTTACAGTTTCTGTTTTCTTGGAGTGATCTGGTTGTTTATCTTGCCACTCAGTATTTTGAATTATCAAATGGAATTAAAGATAAGCGTCATTTGATTTCAATTTGTGCACCATTTATTTAACAACTCCGAGAGTCCTTATTTTACTAATGATTTTGGCAGAATAACATGGTTATGCAATGCTATCATCAATGACCTGACGACAGTGTCAACAATGACCTATAACAACAGTGCCATCAGTACAATGCTATATGCCTATGATTAACAATAGTGCCATCAGTGTGACTTATAAGGATGAGATAGAGTAGCACTTTATCTTTTGGTATCCAATCTATTATGGGATTAGAGAGAGGTTTCATTGTCTCTACATAAGCTCAGGTAAATCCCTATTGAACTTCATCAAATACCTTTGACCATTGATTCCTTTTCAGATAAATTCCTACTGAACTTCATCAAATACCTTTGAGCATCGATTCTTTTTCAGATAAATTCCTACTGGACTTCATCAAATACCTTTGACCATTGATTCCTTTTTATTGTACATTTGAGAGGCCTTTACTCTAAGGCGATGTTTAATTTAGAGTATTTAGCCGACAACTACATAGATTGCCTTCTTTTGCCTTCATCAAATACCTTTGACCATCGATTCCTTTTCTTGTACATTAGAGAGGCTTTTACTCTCAGGTGATGTTCTCAGGTGATGTTAAGTTACAGTACTTTGCTGACAAGTAGATAGATTTCTTGCTTTTGCCTAAAACAAACTTAACACAGATAAGTATCCCAACAACTAGGTATGTTCTTGGGAGAAACTATGAGATTAGAATCCATTGTCACCTTGATTCCCAAATCCTCTTTTTAGACCCTACTCCCTAAAGGTCAAGGGGTAGTCCCTACTTACTAAATTCCTTAAAGTTTTTAATTAAGAGTTAAAATTTATTAAGGTTTACTTAAGTTCAATGACAAGCAATCATGCAAAGATGTAACAATTTTCAATGACACGTAAGCTCTTTGCAAATGATAAATACAAAGTTAAAGAATGTAAAAAATTAATCTCACAATTCCAGTGCCTCAACTATTGGGTTTTGGAGTCAATAATCAATGCTTGTCAAAATAAAACAATATATAGACTAAGAACTTGTAATGAAATGAATCCCAAACCTTTAGAACATTCAATGAAATAAATTGCTCATTAACATAACTCAACTTGCATTAAATAAAATGTAACTTATTCTGAAAATGTAAATAACTTGAAGTGAAAATGTTTTGAAAGCAAAATTGAAAATGAAACAAAGGAGCAATGTTTTGCAAGTGGTCATATAAATTTTAGTTCGTTTTAAGTCCCACTTTAGCTTAGGGGGATTAATGTGTGAAACAAGACTTGCAAATCCTACCTAGTGTGACTGCCCCAAACATTTATCGCTTTCGATTTGAGAGAGATTGTTGGGTGCTCAACAAGAGAACACAAGGTTCCCTTCTAGCTCCACAAGTCAAACCCAAAGATTGTTGGGTTCTCAATAGGAGGACACTAAGTTCCACGAGGCTCCCAACAACCTCTACCCCTCTAGCTACACATGTCAACCTTTCTTTTCCCAATTTCTTATTAAGATAACAGTTGGGTGCCTATTAATCTAGCCAACTCAAATATTCTCCCTTTCTTGTCACCCATGGGTCGGACCAACCGGCAAGGGGAGTGGATAGAGGGCAAAGATTGGGGAAACTTTTATTTACTTTGAAATAAAGAATAGATGAACTTTAAAGATATTAAATTATACTAGCCAACACAATATTGCAAGGATGGAAAAACAAACTCACTTGCAAGGTACGGGCACAAAAAAATAACTTGAAGCAAAATTACAACCTAACACTAGCTTCACAACCTGCTTTCCAAATGGAAAGGGTGGAGAAAAAATAAACTTGCAGAAAGAAAACAAATTATCCTTGCCCTTCTTCAATTGCTATGTAAGGGTGGGAAAACCCAACTTCCTTTGCATGCAATGGATGACAACTTTCAAAGAATAACAAATGCTAATTTAGCCACACAACTCTCTTCATAAAGAAGAGATGGGAAAAGCAAATAAAAGTAAATATTGGAAAATAACAAGCCCAAGCCCCTCTGCACTTGCAATGCATGGGTGGGAAAGCCCTGTAACCTCCTTTGCATGCAAGGGAAGGAAAAAAATAAACCTCAAATATAAATTTGAAAATCAAACAAAGGATCAAATCCAAGAGACTCTCTTGTACTTGTTACAGTGACATAAATTTCAGCACCTTATGTTTAAAGAATATGGGAGAATGAGAAAGAAATAAAACCCTCAAAGCAATGGACCTCAAAGTAGTTTTGGCTAGAAATTTTCTGCACTCTTTTTTTAACCAAGTTATGGCATAACCTCCCCTTGTAAAACGAAAAACGCACAAAAAACAACAAGGAAAAAGTAGTGAAAGATGCCTAAAATCACTTTTGGACATCTTGCATTCAAGTATAAAAATTTGCACATGTTATGTAATAAAAATTATAGAAACAATAGCTTCAAATAACTTGTGAAATGAAGATTTCAACTAGACTTGAAAATGCAAATAGAGATAAAGAAAAATGCAGAAATTTTATCAGAAAAAAGAATGAGGAAGGAGTGCTCTTTGTTCTTCAATTTGAAGAAGTGGGGCATATAACCCTAGAATCCCACTCTCCAATCTTAGAAACCCGCAACTTTAAAAAAAAAATCTACACAAACTAGAAAGAAGTGAGTTCCAAAAGATGTATCAAGAAATTATATGATTCAAACAAGAAATTATAGGATTCAAACAAGAAATTATGAACTTCTTAATAACAAATTTAAAAACACGTGAAATCTAACATAAATGAATATATCTCACCAAGACAAATAAATTTGCCTCTTTGGCCTACAACCACTTGAGTAACTAAAAGCATAGAACCAAATCACCATGAGCTCCAAGACACACCACTTTTCTCCAAATATTTTTATTGAAAATTCCCAAATGACTAAAAATTACAAAACTCACAAAAATGGGAGCACAATGGGAGAAAGAGAGAGCAAGAGCATGAGAGCATGAGAGATTGTAAACCAAATGAAGAGGGGAAGCCTCCTTAAATAGGAAAAGAGTGAAGTAAGTGCTCAAGTGCGTGCTTTCCACTTGTCAAAAGAGTGAAAGAGGGGCCCATGAAGGGGGGCACACTTCCTTGAGGAAGTGCCTCCTTGGGTTAAAAATTAAATAATGTGGGTGGAAGGGTGTGGAACCCCCATCTTAAGCTTTGAAAACCTTTTCTAGGTCAAATGAGGGGGACCCATGGAGGTGGGACCCCTCATTTGATTTATCTTCCAATATTTTGCATTCCCATGGTTGAGAGCTAAGTCACCGCATTCATTGTTTTTCAAGCTTGAAAATCGAATTTTGCCGATTTTTATGGGAGGACGAATTTAAATGGTTGAATTCGCCGAATTTCATCGATTAGATTTAACACTAGATCGTTATCCCACGCGAAACTTAACCGTTGCCTTGCAACCGCACTTGTGTTGTCGTTAATTATCCAACGTTGTTAGAGAAATAAAAAATGCGCTAGTTTAAGCTGCGTCGATGCCCTACATCAGAACTACAACACAACTTGTCCTTGACGGTCTTGCTCTCTCTTAAGACTCAACACTTGAAATCAAACTCAAAACCTCCAAATTATTCGAGTGAAAAATTGGTTCGTGGGCCATGGCAAACCAGTGTTTAAATTGGAGAATAACTACAGTTGTCTACGTTTTTTTCTCAATTGTTTTTTAGCGCCAACCTTGAACTAATGTTGCTTCTAGATTTATTTGATTGTTTACATGATTTTTTTATCAATAAACTCTCTTGTTTGTGACATTAGTTATAATAATATTAATAATAATCTTATTTTTAATGTTGTTATTATTAATATTATTAATATTAAAACAGCTAATTAATATTATCATTCATATTAATTTTATTACTAATATTATATACGTTATTATTAATAATAAGATTATATTATAGCCATAATTGATACTAACACTAGGATTATTAGAACTCATACTAATAATAAGATTACTTGAAAATACTAAATACTAATGCTANTTGAATCAGGTGACTTAGGTTGAGAGGGCACCCCCCTAGGGAGGCAACTTCATTTTATTGAAACACTTGCATGGGCCCCCTCTTGATGCCTCTAATGTCACCTTACGATCATAACATAACATAACATTAGGAAACAATAATTCCACCCCCTAAGTGACTTTAGGCACTTCTCCAAAATTCGCCTTACTAATTAATTGCCAATTTTTTTATTTTCTTGACTGACTTAGGCAAATGTTTCCAAAATCGTAGCAAAACTTGTTCAAATGACTTCAAAATTGGCCCAAGAGTGTTGGGGTCTCATGCCATTGATTTTGATGACCCGCACCCCTATTTATGGCAATTAGGTGCCACATAACCCTCTCTAGAATAAAACTTTTTTATGCCAAGGAACATTTTTTTAATCACCAAAAATAAAAATAAAAACCTAAGTAAAACTTAATAAAAATCTGCAAGACTCTGGATAATGTCTAGCATGGTAACATAAAACAATCCTAGACCTTAATCACCCCATGGACTCGATCATTAAAACACCTTTTACCAGTTTGGAGGAATTTTTGAGTGAAAAACTCAGATAATTAAAATCACTAAAGAGGAACTTTAATTGTTCAAGGGAAAAAACACTCAATGAAAGGAATTCCCTAATGATAAAGTCCTAGGCAACTAAATTTTATAAAATTCGACCTTCATGCTCACATATCATTACAAAATCCCTTGCAGGGATATGAAAATTTCATGGAAAAAGATAAGATCAGAAAAAATAATGACTGACTTACTTGAAAAACTTTGTCCAGTACATCATTCTCATCTTCAAGGCACATGGTACATGTGCATGGTACATGGTTTCCCACCTAGTTGGTTAGGTGGTCAATATGCCTGAACATGGGTACTATTTTGACATTGTTTTACAAGTCGCACAACATCAAACCATGGGAGGATTATACCCACTTGGTAGTGTCAACTCTATAACACACCAACCCATAGATGCATCATTAGCTTCTTCCATACCACTACTAGTCCACTAACGTTTCCTTGTCCTTGGATGTTTTGAGTGCAACCACTTCTTCTACATCAATGACAAGCATGAGTGTTTTGATATTGTTGAGGATTACTCCCCAAATCCCTATCAATTTAGGCCACTCATCAAATGATATTATTTAGCAAGGACTTAGTGTTGAATCAACACTGTTGATTCAGATGAGTGGGTCTATCTTCTACCCTCCTTTGTGACCTGCTACACCTCATTCTCAAGACCGTCTCCTTCCAGTCTCTTCTTTGCCTCCTAGGTTTAACGCTTACATGCATGCTTTATTTCATGCCTCTATATTGTCCTAATTTTTGTCTTCTATTAGGAGTGCTTCAAGCATCTCCCTTTTTCCTTCTTGGTTTGTCTATAATGCTATAATTGCTTCTTTGTCTACTCCTTCTGACCCGTTTTGGTATTTCGCGTACATTAATACAAATTTTCTTTCTAGTAGAGAGAACAGTATTGTCCAATATTTTGAGCACCCTCATTTATTCTTATGCCTAAAGTTGGATAAAGTTGGACAAGGTGAACTACCTCTCAAAGCCATCTTGCCTTCTATTGGAGTTAGCTAGTTTCCAAAAGGAAAAACTCAAGCTTGAGTTTAAACTAGGTCATGATTCTAGTTGGGTTAAGCTTGAGTTTAAACTAGGTCATGATTCTGGTTGGGTTAAGCTTGATTTTAAACTAGGTTATGATTCTGGTAATTGGTATTGTTTGTTGATAGGGTGAAGGTGCTAGGTCATCCATAGTGCTGGGAGAATCTTTGCTACAGGTGAGTGGAACAATCTAAGAGTGAGTTAAGTGTTGATGTTTTAATTATTGTTATTTAGAAAGTGTTTTACGAGAGAGAAGAAAGAACTTAGTAGATAAGTTCATTGGTTTGGGTTTTGAAGTTGTTCTTTACTTGTTAAATATGGATTTAAAAGAAATGGAATTCTTAAAAGTATAAGAGTTTTAGATTCTCAAAATATTATTAGTAAGTGGAGACATGTACATGGGATTGAAGCAACCAAATGGTATTTTGGCTTAGGATCCTAAAGGAATGTGACAAATAGGAATAATAGGTTTGTTACCTTTGTGAATGTTAGGTCTAAGTTAGAAACATTTACTCTAGGTGTTGGAAGGGTTGAATGGCATGGGGATGTACAACTTCAACTAACAAGCGGTATGAAGTTTGATTTCGAAAATGTTCTTTACATTCTCGATTTGAGTAGATTTTTGTTTCTTTATATCAGTCAAATTGTAGCCGCATCTGCAGGTGAGATCCTATCAGTGAAATTGCAAAACAAAGTATGCATGTTTGGAAACTTTATTCAAAACAAAAAGGTTCATGGGAAGGATAAGAGATTATTGCTTTACGGGTGGAGGAACATAGACTCTATAAGTTCCATGGTGTGGCAAAGCCTAAAGGCATGGAAATTTAATATTTCAACGTCTTTTTCTTTTCATTAAGTTAGAGATGGTAGTTGGTGTGCATTTTATTTTAGAGGAAGGGGTATGCACAACCTGTTTGGAAGGGGAGCATCACAATCAGTTTTTGGACATGGGTAAATCTTGAAGAAGAGTGTTGGATCTTGTGCATGCAAGTTAGGTAGTTTAATGAATTGGCATCATTGGTGGGTGCTAGGTATTTTTTTTCTTTTTCTTAATACTTTTCCACAAAAGATGTGGGGTTTGTTCTTTAAGGAAAGGTCATATGTATTACACAAATTTAAGGTTGTAGTTGAAGAGATATGTTTTGGAAAGATAATTTATATGGTAGAATGACATAGAGGAGTTTTTTTACTTTTTCCCAAAGGGAATCTAGAAGTCAAAATTGATGGTAAAAGAAAAAGAAAAAGGGTGAATGGGGAAGAGGATGTTGCATGAAAAATCACTTATAGGTAAATACTCAGTGGAAGCAATGCATTCAACAATATATCTTTGAATAGGATTCCCACTATAGAAGTGATAGGCGTCACGAATGAGGAGGCATGGTACATAAGGAAATCATAGGCAAGTCATCTTAAAACCATTAGTTTTGTTGTTTATAAGGTAGGTTTGGGGTAAAACAAGAAAAGATTTGATACCACGTGTAGTGAATAGTAGTTTGTTGGATATTTTTACCAAGCAAAACCATATAGGATTTTATATCCTTTTACAAATTGGATTGTTGTAAGAAGGGATGTGAGAATAGATGAAAAATGAGATCTGAATCACGTTATTTCAGTGTTATAAATGGATATTGGTCTCGCTTGTTTGAAGTTGAAAGACAATCTAGTTTGCAAGTATAATAATAACAGTGTGCCGACAAACATTGTGGGATGAACTACAAGTTACATGTGAGCCAAGAGTTGCTGAAAATGATTTAGGAGAAACAAAAAAAATGGTGTTGATTCAAATGATAAGGAGGAGAACTTTAGCTTAAAGGTTTGAAGGAAGAACAACGTTCATAGCTAGTGTTTGAGGAACAAGTGGAAGGTCAAAATGAGGAGGTAAGCATATTGTACAGCTGGGTTCTTTTAATGGGTTTAAAATTATCTTCAGCATTGGTGGTAGGTTGCCTTAAATTTTCAAATATTACTTTAATCTAACTAATGAGTCAATGGGCGGATAGGTGGTTGGTGACTTGACATACATTTTGCTTCATCCATGCTAGGCACATGTCATGCTGTCAAGATCATCTCTCATTTTGTGACAACTTCAAAAGTTTATTTTTGAAGTGCAATTGAGAGGGCATGTGGTATATACAAGGGGCATTAAGAAGTGAGATTGTGGATAAAAAATTGGAGGGTTTCAACTAAGTTGACTTCTGCTATCGTCATACTCAATTGTTGATTGGTTGCATAATTCAAAGATAGACTATAGGTTCCTTTCACGACATGCTTGGTAGATTGGTTGCACAACTCAGAGGTATAATATTATAGATACCTTTTACGACATGATTGATATATATAAGTTTGTTTGGAACAAGTGTTTGTTTTCTTTATGACCATTGAGAGAGGATAATTTTATGCTTTAGAATGGTCGTATAATTATGGAATAAACTTAGCATAGTACGTTGTGTTAGGAGTGACTTACATGGTTATAAATCAAATTTCATAAATAAGGTTACGGCATGTAGGATTAATTAGATTCTAATCGGTTGTATAGGTGATTGTCACTCTCATGTCTTCCCAAGGAGGAAGAAGCTTGCAACTTATGTTCACATGAAGTAGAAATTGAGAACCTATTCTTTTGTTGCATTATTTATTATGAGGTTTGAGGTATATATCATTGCCTCTTCAAGAATTTGGGGGTCACTTTCTATCTTCTTCACATACCCTTATTAGAGGTATCTTTAGACGTTGTATGCTCCATTGTCCCTCTGTGATGGTCACATGCCTCATAAGCTTAGGAGTGTCTTCTTGACCTACCAGTTAAATAAAGAGCCACTCTACCTTTTTGTATGGTTTCGTGAGGTTGGTGATTTCATAGCTGGTCTTCTTTAGGGGATCTTGTTGTGACTACCTTTTCTATTTATTAGAAGGATAATTATACTATTACCATCCACTTAGATCACTTTTCCTTGTCAGACATTTGTTAATCCCCTTTGACGATAGAGGGAAACAAACTCTTGGAGGTCAAACACCTTCCCTCACACACATACACAGGGGCTATACACCCATTGGGGTTTGAACTTGGGTTGCTTTTATGGTGGTGTCCCATCCAAACCACCAAGCCATGCTCTTGCATTAGCATTCAAGAAGGCATTAGCATTTGACACTAAAAATATCTTCATGCACTCACGTAGCCTTAGATATTTTTTCTTAATATCTTTGGGGTCATGGGGATGTTCTTTTTACCCTTCTCCTTCACTAAGATAAATGTGTTTAGCATCAAAATTATTGGCACATGAAGCCACCACCTCTCTCTACAATTGAAAATTTCTGCTACACAAGCATTTTGAACAAGACTATGGCCTAGGCCTTTCTTTGTCTCTTCCTTTCCTCTAGCAGTACTAAATATTCAATGTATACAAAACACTAGTGTAACCACGTATTATTATCACTAGAGGCCAATGTTTGGATGATATCTCCAACAAAGAACATGTTCTTCTTCCTTTATGACATTGAGCTTTCTCATTAACTTCATGTTGAGAGCTATTACTTTGAGTACTTAGCAAAATCTTGAAAAAAAATTGAAATTCTCGTGTTCATTATGATTAAATAGAATGGATATGAGAGATGCACATACATTGCAGCAAGGCGTGAGATACATATAAATACTTCTACTACATTTATCTTTATTCATAAATGCACATATTTATGCACAAAGAGACTAATGCACTCCTAGTGAAAGATGCTAACTACAATAGTGATTCACTACCCTATTTTAACTATTTAATCTATATCTAACCATTCCTAGCAACACTTATACATGATCTATCTAAACATGATCCATAAATAATAACCTATTACATAACTAGACTAGAGTATTATTCTCCAACACCCCCTCTTAATGTGATAGTACAAAAAATGAATGATAACAAAACCTAATTTAAGTCTTCATCTTGATCTCTTTTTCTCCACCACCATTTCAAAATCTTCTAGGGTTCAAACTCCATCATTTTTTCTCATGCTCCTCCATAAGGTATAGCTCCTAGCTATGATCCAAGTTTCCCAGCATCATTTGACATCATTAGTACTTGAAATGTCCCATAACCCTCGTAAAAGTACAATACCGAAATTCAGAATCATGGATCTCCCTAAACTATTAGATAGAAATCCCCAAATGCATATCTCATAACCCCAATGAGGTATAGTTTCTTCGATCCTCCAACGTCTCAACTTTATCTGGGAAACAATCCATCTTAAGTTAAGCCTGAAATTTCCCCTGGGGATTTGGAATTGCATTTTCTTCAAACTAAGAAATCAATTCTCTGCCCCATTGTCATCATTTTCATCATTTTTTTCACAACCAGGGGTTAGTTCTAACATGTTTGCAACAATTAAATTTATATGTTGCTAGTAAAAAAAACTCTAATAAAGTAAAACTAATACAACCACCCCCTCTTTAAATACAAGGTCTGTGCTCTCTATTAAGAATGCCACTTTACTATTGTTGTCTCTGGTAGGGAATTCGATCTAACTTGAGATTAAAATAAAATAAGCCAGGCTTTTTCTAATCCACTGATGAAATATAATGGTTAGAAATCACTTCAAACTTGGACATACTCCCTCGCATTGTTCACATGGTTCTTGGTTTCACCCATTTTTAGCATTGTTCCATTCACGCTTTCTGGAAGATGTTTCAATGACACCAGGCTATTATGTTCACCAGTAGGCATCTCATGCAATCTATGGATTTCACCCTAACAAGGGAGATTTTCTTTTCATTCAATTATAAAAATTCATTTTTACAATCACTACTACAATATGAAATACAAGAACCACAAATATTATGGTAGTTGCCAAGAAGAGCCCAACCCAAAAAATACCAGACTACCTCTTCCTTCCTCTGTAAACTGATAGGAAGTTATGGTCAATTCTTGAATTTAATATTTCTTCTCATTGAAGGGACACTCTCCTTTATGCAAAAACTAAATAATAATAAAAAAAAACAAAAGACTTCTACATTACTTCTCTTATATAAAATTTTAACCGCAGAAACACTCAACTATCAAACCAAAGTTGCGCTACTCCTATCCCACATATTATTACATACTCTAATCTTCTTGGGCTTTCCCATGAGGGAGATAAGCCTAGTTTAGCTTTGATACCAAGAAAGGATACAAGATATGCACATGCATTGCAACAAGATGTGAGATACATACAAATACTTCTATTAAATTTATCTTTATTCATAGATGCACGTATTTATACACAAATAGACTAATAGAATCCCAATGAAAGACTCCAACTACAATAGTGATCCACTGCCCTATTTTAACTCTTTAACCTGCAATGACTCATTCCTAACAACACATATACATTAACTATATAAATATGATCCCTAAATATCAACCCATTATGTAACTTATAACTAGAGCATAATTCTCCAACATAAATATGTGATTATACTATAACAAGCATACATTCAAAATATTTTTGGATGATGATGGAGGTGGCTCAAGTTTGGTAACTAATTCCAACATTAGTGTTAGAAGCTATGGTTTCCATAAATCCCCTCCCTCAAAGAGGTGGTAATATGAGGAACAAGTAAGACATTGACAATTGGGAGAATCAACAAAGGTGAGGGGAAAACACCAAAATTGGGAATGATAGGAATGAAAATATAGAGGAAAAAAATAAGGAAGTTGTTTGGAGAAAATAGACAAGAACACATGATATGAGGTAACCTCCAAGAAAGTGGGAAATTACATCCAATATATGAACGACCATGTTGTAATTGACAAGTTCATAAGGATTTGGCCCTAAAAATGAGCACTCACCTTGTGGGTAAATATAAGATGGAAACATAAAGGTGTTGTAGATCTCAAATTGAGGTCCAAGGGATTCTTTACAACAATTTTGATTAACATAGAAAACATGGAAATGATATTTGATGAGGGTCCTTACTTCTTTAACTTAGCCACTGAAGATCTTCGATAGCATGGAGAGGTTTGTCCCTATTATCACAATTTTTGCAGCAACCCAATTAAAGTATCCTATTCAGGATGGAAGAGAGTGTTAGTTTCTAATATTGTGATACCTCGAGGATCATAGCCCCAAATATGTATTGGTTTTCACTCCAAACAAGTTTCTCCCTTCTTTAAGCCTCCTAGAACACTAAGGATTAACTAGACTAGCTATGGGAGGTGAGCTAACTTCAACCAAAAATCCCAACCCCTTTTTATAACAACAAGATATCAGTGAATGATTGTCAATTATATGGACAAGATAACCTGATGAGATTCTTCCTAGATTTGAGAATGAATATTGAGCTAGGGATTTAATGGATTGATTAGGGTTCTAGCAAATATTGAAGAAATACAATCCAATTCAAGTCAATGATGCTCAATATCGAAGTAGCTTAATGTTAATAGATCCAAGCCATTTTCTATTTGAAAAATGATTAAATAATGAAATTGAAACGTAGAAAAGGCTTGGGATGATTTTTATGGAAAACCCTAGCACAAAATCGACTTGCTATACACTATAGATCACACAATACATACAAACGAAGCAAGTCATCAAGCATTACAAGTGAAATCAACCTCTAAAACCTTGGGGAAGAATGATTTTCTGCTAGATCAATTCCTTGCGATGGGTGAATGGAGTCGTGTCGATTCGCTATGGATAGAAGAGATACCCAAAGGTAAACAAAATGAAACCCCAAGAGAATTTGGCCCTCTCAACTCACAATGTGATTAGCAAAAGAAGATTTGATTTTGATTTTAAGTGACAAATGGGTTGGAGGTTTGATCAAATCGAAATGGAGTACATGCCTGGATCCAAGGGAATGGTTGGTTAAGTTTGCCCCAAAGCTCTACATCACCATATAGATCAACCTCCCCCTCTTCTCAAATTTCACTTGCCAAAAATGGTGGATTCCACTTGCAAAACGAATTAGAAATACGATTAGAAAGTTGAATAGCAATGTCCAAAGGATAATCTAATAGATATGCAAATAAAATAATCTATAGGAGACAAAAAGGAAATCGCAAGAGATAAATGGCCAAATCAAATTGTTCTCATTCACAGATTACCCCCTATCGGAGAGGGAGTCCCCAATATGCCAACGTCATCAATTGGAGAAATTTCCCTTCTTTTTCTTGCAGATGAAACACCTCGAAATATTTGTCCAAGAGAAAAATTTGATCTAGTGGCAAAAGGAGATTACAAAGACAAAAATCAACCCCATATTACTCAAGATACAAGGGATGTGAGGCACAAAACAATTATGATAATATTTCTCCAAGATCCAAAAGTCCTTTACAAATGAGGGGCTCAATCTCTTTTATAGCTAAGAGAGGAGCCAAATCCCTAACTGAATTTTTTATGGATGATTGAGATTTAAAATAGAAAATAAAATATCAATGGTGGAGATTAAATCTCACTCTAGTACATGGATCAAGTTGGAAATAGTCAATCCTAGGTGGGGGGGGGGGAATTACCTCATAATCCCAATTTACAATAAAACATATACATGAGAGCTACATGACATAACATCCGAGGGGGATAAATTCACCCCTATACAACAAATTTACACTTTTACATTAGCACCAAACTCAATACAGAAGTCACAGCAAAATCAAGTTGCCCCTCCAAGAGAAAGATGCCCCCCCCCCCATGGGGAAAATGAAGAATGTGACGTGATACAATGATAATATGCCAAAAAAAGTTTCCCATAGCGTCTAGGAGACCATCACAACATAACCTAGTCACGTCTTGCCATTCACTAGTCCAATGCCCCACATCTCAAACCTTGGTCACTTTTTAACTAATTAATTTTCAGTTGGAAACCTCTGTAAGTATTCAATTTGCTCATAACTTACTTTTTCCTTGCCTGGAATGATGATATGAATGTATGGATGGGTCGGGAAACATCAAATACATTAGAATCCATTACCCATACACCCTTGGCCAATCTATCATAGTCTCTGTGATAAAATATTCAAGATTTTAATTAAAAGTGGCTTAATTATTTTCTTGCCAACTTTATAAAAACATTGAATTAAGTCATTTCTTTAGCAATTGATGCTTGTACTGATCCAAATGACCTACAAAGGCACTGGCGTGAGCACTACTAACATGTAATGGGGTCTCACTGCTTGTTTGACCCATTGACCAAGTCAAAAATCAAACAAAATGCCAAAAATTGACCATGGCTCAAAATAATCAACTGAACATGTAAGAAAACTACGAGAGGTGTTAGTCCTTATCATGATTAATATTGGAAAATGACTAGATGCTAAGTTATGTTATTCACATAGTGGTCAATGCAAAATATAACAAGAGCAATCCATTAACATAATGCAACATAAAACAAAGGGACAACTCCATGTGCATACTCTTATTCACATTAATTGTACACAGTGTAATCGATAGATCAATCCTCCTTCTCTTGGGTGAGAAATAGAGTGATTAAAGTTCAAAGGTTTTGGTCAAAGTGGAGTTGACTTTTTGATAGATATGATTTTTTTTCGAGAGAAGGGATTGGCAAGGCCTCTGTGACATTTCTTATAGTGGAAAATACTAGGGAAGGTCGGTGTCTCACAAATGGATGAGGTTCTTGGAAGGTAATTTTTCAAATCTAGCAAGCTCCTTTTAATTTCATAGATTTACATTTTGCATTTGCTTTCACTTTCATTGGATTTCACAATTTCACTTTCACCTTTTGCATTTCTTTGGATATATCAT
Source organism: Pseudotsuga menziesii (assembly GCA_001517045.1). Taxonomy (NCBI): domain Eukaryota; kingdom Viridiplantae; phylum Streptophyta; class Pinopsida; order Pinales; family Pinaceae; genus Pseudotsuga; species Pseudotsuga menziesii. The sequence continues at coordinate 56,073 of LPNX010846064.1, forward strand.
TTAGACACACTCTGTATTTGCATTCCTTTAGTTAGCTAGCCTCCAAAGGATACTGGCCTTGGAAAGCCTTTTGGGCCTCAGCACTGCCAAGGTCGTTGCTCCATTGTCAGCAAGCGTCCATAGCCTCGATGGAGTCGCCAAAGTATTGTCCTTTTACGGACAAGTAGACAAAATATCATCCAAGAATTCCCATCTACTCCTTTGGCCACCAACTAATTTCAAAGATGGGAGGACTTGTTTCAAGTCTGGGGATACACTTTTGGTGGCTAGGCCAACCTAACTACACTAAAAAATCCTAAGCTACAAGACGAGAGAAATCAATAGGATTGAAGACAAAGCAACACACTCCAAAGCTTAGACACAGAAAAAACATGGAGGCCACTCAAACGCAGAGGTCATAGAGGGGAAGGTCTGCAAGTTGATCAGTCATGTCCAAGTCAAGGGATGTCAACAACAAGATGGATGGGATGGATAATATAGGGGGAAAGGCCAAGCATGGGAAACCAAGAGTGAGGGAACTAATCTATACATAACATCACCAATTAACCTAAAACAGAGCATGTATGTGAAACTATCAACTAATGCACCTATATCACTCCTAGTACATGTCCTACTGAGAACCAACTAATAAAATAACCACCAATGCATAACAAATTCTAGCATAGTCAAGAAACCAATACAAATCATAAAATCCATAAAACAATACCTCTTCCATATACGTGAGCCTGTAGCTACAACTGTAATCCATCAGTATTAACACCGCTTTATCTACATGGGAAGGAAAGAACACATCTAGCTAAACTACTTTGCTTGAGTGAACCAAGGTCTGAAATGCATAACAAGGGAGGTCATGAAGAGGGCTCAAAATGACAAGGGTGGCCCCACAATTGTTGCCCTTGAATAATCCACCTAAACATATATATATCATCCACCACTGATGCGCTCTGAGAATCATTTGCCTCAAGTGTAAGGACTAGGCTCATGACTGGTAATCCTGGTTTGAAAAAATGATAAGTAGCCCAGCTACTAAGCATGTTATAACAATCCCAAAAAGAGAAGGCTTTACCTAGACTTCGGTATGGACTTGCTTTACTAACTATCAATAAGAGAACTAGGAAGAGAAAACCTTGAAGGAACTCGACAATGTTACTGCCCAAAGTAGCACGCAGGTGATAAAACCCCAAAGAAGAAGTGCAACCTTTAGGAAACTAAGAGGGGTTGTCCATTACCACCACAACAAAGCTCTCTCTCACTTTAGGTCAACTCTCCTCCAGCACAAGAGGGGTATTGTCATGGGCCTAGAAGTCCAACTCGATATCGAAGGTTTCATCTCCTCTTTTGGTTGTGTGAAACTTCCCAATTCTACAACTAGGGACTTGGTCAACCTAGTGTGAAGCTACCAGAATAAGCCTCTCAACTTCTACTTATGTGTTGTTTCTTAGTTATCTTTACTTAGCCAATCTCATGCATTGAATAGAAAAACCACACAAGTAAACAAAGAGCACAACAAGTAGAAACGACACCCAAATGGGGTTCCCAAGTTTTATTATTACAGGTGAAAATAGTTCTAACAAGGAGTGCACCCAAAATGACCAACAATTCTCTTCTTGATTGAGCCCATATTGACAACTACTCATTTACAAGGTTACAACAAAACTGCACGAACGAAAGTTCCTTCTCCAACTTGTCTCTGCCTTGCCCTTGTTGCAACCACAAGTATGCCTCATGTTGCACTTGTTTACCTTTACTGGGCCACGACCAACTTGTTTAAGTGCTCCATCACTTCATCTTGCACCCCACTTGTTTGTTCCACCAAAATTGCTCTTCTTGTTTCCCATTTTTTGTTTTCATCAATGCATCACTTGGTATATATATATGGATAGGCATGTTCCTAAGGCACGCCCCTTGCCATGAACCTTGTCTTGCACACAACCGCTCAATCCTTGGCCAACTTGGTTCTAGGTGCTTTGTCAAGGAGTGCACACGTTGGTCACTTCCTTGCCTACACTTGCACTTGGGTGCTTCTTGTCCATGCTTGCACTTGGGAACTCCATCGAGGAGTGCGCCCATTGGTCGCTTGTTGTGTTTGGGTGTATCGCTCACCATGCCTCTCCGGTCCCTTTCCTAGCATGGGTGCCTAGCGTTCTATGAAGGCAAGGGCATTCACTTTCCTTGGTCTCATCTACCTAACCACACTCGAACTCTTCTCATCACTAACGTGGATGATGTCCATGACATCCCTGTCTCTTATGTCCATCATCCTATCGCAAGTGCTTGGACAATGTGGTCTACCTCTTGTTGGTTTCTCAACTAAGTCCTCTTGTCAACTTGTCTTCCACTAACCAAAGATTTCTTAAGTGGTCATGAGGAAAGCCTGAGGTATGGTCCTTACCAGAGGCATTACATCCTTCCCCACTTAGTAGTTTCAGTCCTAGGCAGAGTCTTCAAGAATCATTGTTCTCAAAGCTATACCACAGTCATCGTTGCTTCCTTAATGCTGCAAATTCAAGTGTTGTTGTGACTTCCTTCTACTACTACAACTAAACCTCTAAAGCGAGATCCCTTCATTGGTCCAACTATTGTGATTTATCCAAACCTACTATTGCATTCGTACTTTTTTCCCATTCGTCATGCCTCCATACATTGAGATCTCACCCATGCTTCTAATTGATTGGATAGCTAATCCAATTTTCGTGTCCAAGCTCATGAGAATGCGCTTCATCATGTCCAAAATAGTAACTTATGCACTTCAGACTGTAAATTTCCTTAAAACCCACTCTTTAGTTATTTTTTATTATTATTCAAACCCCAAATTAATTATTGTTAACCACAAATGGATTTCTTCACAAATATTGCAGCAGAAAATAAATATTGAGAAAAAAAAACAACAATCACATCAATAGAGACACCAATATTTTCAGGTATAAATATTAAAAACCACTGAAAAAACCCAAGATGGGAAAACTGGTGCAGTAGTCTGAAAAAATATTTTTATTAGCAAAATATAGAACAATACAATTCAGAAATCGATTTTACCCAACCTGGCAAAATCGTACAACCGAAACTCACAAAGAAAACCCCACAAAAATCGTATGGCCCTGCATCACTACCTACATCACTCTATGTGGCCTTTGCATCACCCATACGACCTCTACATCTTTGTACGGCCTCTGCATCACTCGTACGACCTCTGCGTCACCCCTACGACCTCAACGCCACCTGAATGACCTCCCTGTGTCACTGAGTATGGCCTGTATGATTTGCCTATGTTGCCCTGTTAACTTCAGATAGATGTTCTTTAGTCTCACTCTCTGCAAAATTCTCCTACAAACTTTCTTTCTCACTCTCTGGCTGAAAGCTATGAGCAATAAATCTCCTCTAACAATGTGTGTGTCAAAGCAACTATGTGTGTGTCCTCTCCACCAAATCAATCTCCTTTTAGCTCAATGGCCACGCAAAAAACCTAATTCTCACTATGAATCAATAGATGAGATCCTCCAGTGAGATTAATGGCCAAGATTAAATTAGCCATCACTTAAATTATTTTTCACTTGAACTTTATAATAGTACCTCCATTAAGTTAAATTAAAAATTGATCACATAGTGCACTTTTCCGAAGTATAAACTTTGGATAAAGGCAATGATCAATCTAGCTTTCTGTTTTATGTCTTGCATCAAGCAAGGACACATGCAAATGATAGAAGACCTTCCTTGTTGCCACTTTTTAACACAAACACCTAGTGCAAATTTGTGAACTAAGGAAAGGTCATCACCTTTGCCTCATCGCTGTCAAAGTTCCCCTACAATCCAACAATTCTTCTAAGGAACCAACTTCTTGGTCCGTTCATGCCTTCCACATCCTTTTGTTTGAATTTTCTAAGGTACCATTCACTAGGCACCCACAACCTCACTATCTACACCAAAGGCAATCAACGATCATGCTCTCTACCAACTTGGGTAAGGTGGAAAGTGGCTTCCAAGGCCACTACCCCTAAGGCTATCGACGGCTTGCTTGACTGTTGCCGCCTAAAACACACTTTGACACAAGTAAGTCTCCCAATCGCTGTGTGTGTTCCTAAGGGCAACTTATGAGTTGAGAACCCACTGTCACCTCGGTTCTAACTCCTCCGTTTAGACCACAACTCCTAAAGGCCAAGGGGGGTAGTCCCTACTTACTAAGTTCTTTTTTTTTAAGAATGTTTTCTGGGAGTTGTAAATTACAAAAATGACAATCAACGTGCAGTGATGCAAATATTTCAATGTCAAGCAAACCTTTTAACAATCAACCAGTAATGTATGAAAGAGAGAAACAATCAAATAATCAAAATGACCAGTGTCGTCTCTACTCGGGCTATGGAACCACAATAATCAACTTCAAATAATTTTCTTAAAGCATCAACTCATTTACTTCAACAAATATTCAAGAACATGATGACTTCCAATAAATGAGTAAGTTAAAATAAAGTGATTGCAACGTAGAGAAATGTAAATGATTATAACAATGTTATGCAAGTGGCCCTGTAAGTTTTAGTAAATTTTATGTCTCTCTTTGACTTAGAGAATTAAGGTGTTTGTTGCAAAGAAAAGAACTATTTTAAATGTCTACCCCAAGAGACTATCTCCTTCGATTAGAGAGAGAATGTCGGGTGCTCAACATGGGAACACAAGGTTCCCACCTAACTCCACGGGTCAAACTCGAAACTTGTTGGGTGCTCAACTGGAGGACACAAAGTGCCACGAAGCCCCCTACGACCTCTACCCCACTAGCTCCACAGGTCAAGCCTCGTTTTCTCCTTTCTAATGAAGATACTTATATGGGTGCCTATTAAACTAGCCAACACAAATCTTTGCCCTTTCTCGTCACCTTAGATCGGCCGAACCGACGAGGGGAGAAGATATGGGGCAAAAAACGAAGCTTGGTTTATTTTAAACGAAATGAAGAATTTAACAATTATTAACAATGCAAGCCAGCACGATATTGCAAGGATGGCAAAGCTGAATCACTTGCAAGGTGTGGGAAAATAAAAATGAAAGTAAGAAAGATATAAGCCAGCACGATTTCACAAGGATGGCAAAGCTGAATCACTTGCAAGGTGTGGGAAAATAAAAATGAAAGTAAGAAAGATATAAGCCAGCACGATTTCACAAGGATGGCAAAGCAAAATCACTTGCAAGGTGTGGGCAAATGAAAATAACAAAAAAAAAAAACACTAGCCGACACGATTTTGCAAGGATGGCATAGCCAAATCACTTGCAAGGTGTGGGAAAAAATAAAAACAAAATGAAACTCTAACTAATCTAAAACCCACGCCAATCAACAATTGCTTATGCAAAGGTGGGCAAGCCCAACTTCTTTTGCTAGCAATGGATGGCAAATAAATGAGACTTGATTTAACTGAAAATGCAAAGCAAGAAATCAAATCCAAAAGACTCTCTTGGACTTGTTACAAAGGCTGAAATTCCAGCGTAAAGAAAGAGATAAAATGAGTGAGAAAAACCGTGTTTTTTCCCTTTCTTGAGATGTCTTTGAAGCTCTTCCTTTGGGGTGGCCTTAAAACTCTTCTATGGCTGAAATTTGACAGAGTTTTGCCTTGTTTTGTTACTAACCTGCTAAAAACCAGCAAACAGAAAATGATAAAATGTGCCCAAAATCACTTTGGGAAAATTAGTATGTTAGTGCAATATATATACAAAATTTATAAAAAGTTGTCAAATGAATAATTTTGAAAGAACTTGAGTATATAAGAGTTAAAATCAGATTTAAAACACTCAACAAACTAAAATTAAAATGCAAAAATTTGTATGTAAAGAAAGAGAAAATTGGTCCTTTGTTTTTCAAAAAGTGAAGCAATGGGGCATCCAACCGAGGAATCCCACTCTTCAATCCAAATAACCTGCAACTTATAAGATTTTCACTACACAACTACTGAAAGGTGAGAATCAAATAATGAGAAAAGAAATCATAAACTTCAAACTAGAAAACATATGGACTTCTTTACTACAAGAATGAAAACTCACAAAATTTATGGAATACAAATACCATAAATCTTACCAAAGCAAATTAGTATGCTTCCTTGGCCAACCAAACTTGTGTAGCTCCTTAATCATGGAAGAAAATCATCAATAGGAACATTGAACACAAGATTCCTCCAAAGATTTTGATTATCAAAGCCAAATGGCTGAAAATTACAATGGTCCAAGCAATAGCAAAGGCAAGAGAGGAAGACAAAGAATGAGAGCATGGGCAAGAGAGTGGGTGTGAGTGTGTTTTTGTCCTCTAAATGTGGAGGGGAAGCCTCCTTAAATAGGAAATACGAAAGAGAGAGGCTCTTTGTATGCTAGACAAGTGTCACAAGGGAGAGAGGGGGGGTCAAGAAAGGTGGGGCGAATTTGCTTAAGGAGAGAAAAACCAAGGTTTGAGATCTCAAATATGGGGAGAGAAACCCCCAATCTAATGCTTTTAATCTTATTGTTATGTCAAATGGGGAGAAAAACCACCATAATGGGGCCCTTTCCATTGACTTTAGCTCACCCAACCAATCAAAGAGAGAAGAGAGCACCCCCCTAGATTCGGCAACTCAAAACTTGTTACATGCTATTTTGGGGGGGGGGGGGCTTTGGGTTTTAAAATTGTCTTAGGAGCCTAATATAAACATTAGAACCTTTACTTGGCCACCCCAAGTGACTATAGTCACTTTTCCAAAATTTGGCTCTCTAATTAAATGCCCAATTTCCTGATTTCCATGATTGACCTAGGCCAAAGTGACCAAAACCATAGTAATACTTGTCCGAATGACTTTAAATTTGGCCCAAGGGTGCAGGGGGTCTCATGCCATTTGCCTTGAGTACCCATACCCCTATACAACATTAAAATGGACCAAGTAACCATCTTTTACATTACAACAAATTGTCCTTAGTAACAATTTTTAATGACCAAAAATTAAAAAAACCTATGCAAAACTTAATGAAATTCCACAAGGCTTTGGATAATGTCTAGCATGGTAAAATAAAACATTCTGAGGCCCCAATCACCCTATGGACTTGATCACTAGAACACCTTTCACCACTTTGGAGGTAATTTTGAGTGAAAAACTCAAATAATGAAAATCTCTAAAAAGAAATTTGAATTATCTAAGTGAAAAAACACTCGATGAAAGGACTTCCCTAATGACTAAGGCTTAGGTGATTAAGTTACAAAAAACTAGACCTTCATGCTGACATATCCTTACAAAATCCCCCGCGGGGGTGCGAAAATTTCATAGAGAAAAGAAGAGAAGAAGAGTTGTCTTGCTTGATATAATCATTAAGTACTTCATTCTTATCTTCAAGGCACATCTAACATGTGCATGGTACATCGTTGTCCACCTAGTTGGTTTTGGTGGTCAACACTTGACTATCATGTTCATGTTGCCCAAGTTCTT